>JBCJKH010063561.1:4171-15705 GCA_039877255.1 Loriculus beryllinus
CTGCAGAGGAGGAGTTATGACATAAACAGTTCTGCTGTCTCACTGTTCTGAGTTTCTGTTTTATTCTGTTTTAATTCTAACTGGGTTTCTAAATTTCATCTAGTTCTACATTAAAGCTGCCCTGAAAGAGAACTAAAAAAAAACAAAAACCAAAACCCAAACCCTGTCCTGAAACATTATTCTTTTTAATTCACTAAATTTTTACATATCAGAAAAAGTCTGAAAAATGCCTAATCATTTTGCATGTGTTACTTATTATCTCCCCTGCCACTGACCCAGAGATATCAATCCTTTAGAAAGTCCTATTTATAGGACATATTTTTTAATTAGTGTAAGCTGGAGTAACTCTTGATTCTTTTGGGCTATGCCAGCCTACATATATTGATAGTCTGACGTGTAATTTGCTTGTTCTCTGTATGCTGAACATTCACTCATCCTATACGTAGAACGAAGGATGAAAGTGGGAAGGAAATACAAAAAGTCCAGCATTTTTCTTTACTGTGCAAAACAGTTCTTATTCTAGTCACATACTGCTATGTCAAAGAAACCAGTAAATCTCAGGAGTATGTTTCAGGTCAGCATTTTAATTTTTTCTTTATGATGAAGGGACTAATCATAAAGGTGCAATACTTTATGAGAGTGTAAAAAAGAATTGATGGAAATTATTTTTATGGGGCTGACATTGCCTTATTAGTCTCCATAATATGATTAAAACTATTCAGAGAAGCAAACCATGGCAACCTCACTATACTTCCCGAATACTGTCCTTTCTTTACGGAGTGCCATTTATTGCCTGGAGAGATTAACTAAGGACTGGAACGACCCAAATATTCCATACGTGCTGCATGACTGTGGAGTCTGCAGGATCCCTAAAGCCACTTGATACTATTTCTGCAGTCTTCTGCAAAGCCTGGCATCCTGACTACATGAAAAAAAGATCTGTTAGTTAATTTTCAGTGAGGGAGGCTCTAACTTTTGACTAGTGCCCCACATGCATGAATGACTAAATTTAAGCCTGCTAAGCCTGTTCTCCAGGTATTAGCCTTGACTGTATAGTCAAGTATAGAAGGTGAGAGGAACTTTTCTCATTCTGACTAACCTCCATTTTACACAACAGAAATGGTGTCACAGATTCTGCTGTGCTAAGAAAGCACTGCAAGGTTGTTAAGATTTAACTACAAATTGTCTCAATTTTGAAGTGTGTTTTCCTTTTTTATTTATAACAACAATGCAGTAATGAACATGAATAATTAATTCTCCCTGTAAAGCCAGGTGCTAAATTGTTTCACAAGCAAATTGTTTGATTATGAAAGGGAGATAATAGGCCTTTAAACTTATTTTGCACATATATACAGTGCCTAATATTAACACGGCTAAACATTGTGGTTGCAGGCATTTGGACATGTGGAGGTATCTGCGCAGAGTACGTTGATGGTACAGTTCTGGTCCAAAAGCTAACACTGAGGGAACAAGCCTCACTGTGTTATGTTAAACCTGAGTTTAAGAACCAGAACTTTTATTTTTATAAGAATCTTTTTTAAATGCATTTTCAGGATTAGTCGAGCAATGCTGAAATGAGTAAGAAAAGCTTAGTAAGTCATTGGTCCACTCTACTCTAGTTGGGAATTATTATTATTGAGCAAGAATTTGCAAGAACAGAATCTTAAATTTGAAACTTTTCTGTGGGGATGATAGCAATGTCCAGTTGTCTAAGGAAACAAAGAGTGTTCATTGAGGTGAGCCAATGTCAAACATCTGGCAACTGGAATCTCAGTAAGATTTACTTTTCACTTTCCCCCCCATTTCTCTGCCTTCTATTTTACTCCTACATCTGCAGATTTGAATATTCAAGCACAAGCTGAGAGTGGGAGTACATTATTTTGGGCTACTGGTATTTAGTTTGAAATTGTCAATCAGCCTACAGTCAGTGTACAGTGAAGAACAAATACTGCCACAATCTGAAAAAAAGAAGTACTCATTACTGTTTATATTAAATGAATTTATACTGAATAATTCTAAATTAAATGTTAGTAGTTCACAGATTGTGTATTAAGTGTTGGTCCTGTTGACTTCCTCAGAGGGCTCTGCAGAAACGTAAACAGTACATATGGTGCATAAGTAGAAACGACTTCTCACGAACCCATTTTTCTAATGGTTTTCTCAAGGTCAGTAGCATTTTTCCTGCAGTGAATTAAAAAAAAAATTTCAATTTTCTTTTGTTTTCTCTGCATTCTTCACACAACTGAATTTAGATTTAACACTCGAAAGCTGCTACTCATATAAGAGGAATGTCTACACATGCTCAGTCTTCTATCAACTAAATAAATTCAGTCTTCAGAAACTGCTCAAAGAAAACAGGACAAATTCACACACATCCAGTAGCTCTGTGTCAGCATCACCTCTGGAAGAAATACACATGATATGAAAAAATGCATAGGATACCTGTAAATACATTAAAATTTCCCAAAGAATCAGTGATATGAAGATGCTTATACAAAACCTTGGAATTAAGTTGAAGAGCATTGTCATTGTCACGTTGCTGAGAATTGGGTAGCATATGATCTTCTCTGTTTTTCAAGTAGAGGTGATTTTTCAGAAGAAAGATTAGACATCAGACTGACTTCAGCTACAAATTGCTGACTGAAGTCTGGCCTGAGGAATGTCTGTCTGGTACCATGTTGACGAGGTATAGCCATCTCTTTGGCTGGTTTTATGCCACTGTGGTGGAATGACTTATAAGAAATCTTGATGAACTGCTTTTATACTGGAAAATACTGGTTTGTCAGTGTAGAAAATGTTCCATAAAATGCATTCTTTTTGAGAAAAAGGTTTGCTCATAAGGCAACTCATATCCAGTGTGAATTATCTATTTAGAGAGACAGGGTCAATGGAGGTCTTCTTGGCATCTCAGTGTGCTGTAACATCTTATTTGACTGGCCAGTGTTCTGAGGAACACTTGATCTTGAAAAACGCAGTCCACTGCATTTTCCAGTCTTGTTTCCTAAAAATGGGTTCTATTGTTTTCACGTTAACTTAGGAGAAAACAATCCTGAAAATCCTCACCCCTTTTTTTCTTCTTCAATTCTTGTTTGATTTTGATGTTGCCATTTTCTGGTAATTTGTTAACTTGATGATTCAAGCACCCTCAAAAAACAAGTAACATATATTCGTTCAGTATATTTGCTAGTGATACAAGAAATATAATATTTGCTTGCATGTGTTTGAATATGCAGTATTTCTCCCATCAAAAATAAGGTTAATTTTGACTTTTTTTTTTTTTTTCCCATGATTGTAGCCTCAACCTGTTTTATTTACATATTGATAACAATAAATTATCTTAATACCTAATGACTCCCATAATACTTTGTTCAGAAAATGCAATTTGCTAGGATTTACTGAATTACTTCTTGCGGTGTTAGTGAAGCAAATTATTCCACTGTAATTAACAGAAATCAGACAGTGCTGTAACACCAATCTGTAAAGTCTGAGCAGGTCTTCTGAAGGTGAGGAGTAGTTAATGATATGCACCATCCCTGTT
This sequence comes from Loriculus beryllinus, assembly GCA_039877255.1. Lineage (NCBI taxonomy): Eukaryota > Metazoa > Chordata > Aves > Psittaciformes > Psittacidae > Loriculus > Loriculus beryllinus. The sequence continues at coordinate 7,710 of JBCJKH010063561.1, forward strand.
ATTGGAGATAATGCTGCTAATTATGCAGTGAACTCTGCCAGAAGCAACCAGCCTCAGAAAACCTAGCAGAAGCCCTTTGCAGAAGGGAAGTTATTGCTAATGATAAAGGTAGAGCAGTACTGTCAGTACAGGTGTAACTGAGGGCTGGTTTCTGGATTTATGTGTGAAGCTGTGGAAGTTCTGCTTTCAGAGGTTGTTTCACGAAGGTTAATTTCTTGTGCAGATCCTTTTCTTGTACAATTATTACTGGAAATGAGCCCAAGTCAGGATTATATCAGAAACAGGGTGACTTCCTTGCAGAACTATCTCTGTGAATATATTTTAATAAGATATCTACTTATTTCTAGCTACTCAAATTCATGTTCTTGTCCTACCATCCATAACCAAATGTAGCTGAATAGCAAAATAGCTATACATTTGTGTCAAGGTTTTATTTTGGCTTGTCTGTAGGACTTTAATTTTTAAACTTTTCAGTATAATTTTAAATGATGACGAAGAACCTTTGCATGGGTTTGATATTAAGGTAGATATACGCAGTTTCTAGTCATGTAAGGTCAGCTTTGGAAAGTAGTTATATTTTCACCAAATGTGTATCAGAGCATCCAAAAAGAACAAATATAACTTGATCTTTCAGAGCTGCCTGGTATCTGAATCTTCTGTTGGCCTTACTTAATACTCTGATATGCATTGAAATCACAAGACACTTTTGGCTGCAAGCTACCATCAGCTAAATTATGCATCAGCATAATCTTGCTAAATCAACAGTACTCTGTTGATACAAATACAGGATCACCTCAAGTACTGAACAGAAGCACTTCATTTTCACTTATAGTTCATCCTGCAGTTTTTTTACTTCTGTCTTCTGCAGAGTCTGGGGACTCTGAGCTACTCTGTTGGTTGTGAAACCATTTTGAGCACTGCATTGCTTCTCGGTGCTGACTCATATGAAAGAAATAAACTGATACAATCTTTTTTCAGACTTGCCTCTTGACAGTCGTATACTTCAGCGGAATATTCCCACATTTTCTGAAGTCAGTCATTTTTATGTGGCTTTCTGTACTTCGAAGGAAAGGGTCATTCCCATTTTCACTCGCATTTTAACACAATCTTCTTGCTAAGATCGCAGTACCTTACTGCTAAGCTTTCACCTGCAGCTATGCTAAACATCAGTAAACTTTGGTATTATATCTAGGAAATAGATGGAATATTGTTCCATTGCAAAAAAACTGTAACAATGTGACTTCAACATCTCTGTTGAAGATCAGGAAAATACTGCCCTTCCACGTTTGCAAATATAATCTTCTATAAAGCAATGGGAACTGCCTGTACATATTGTAAGCAGAAATTTGCTCTGAATTAAAATAAATGCATAAAAAAATCAGAGAGCACAGGACTTAGAGAAAATGTTTCTCTGCCTACTGGCTCCAAAGCCCCCATTCAGACAGAGGCTAGGAAAGCCGTGACTATTTGCTGTCACCATTTGGTAGTCTATGTGAAATGAGATAGTAAGTGCTGCCAGTTACATTTTCTGAGTAATCCAATGCCTGTTCAGCTACAGCAGTTGAGAATGTGCCTGAATAATGAAATATTTCCCATTCTCAGAATCAAGCAGATGGTTTAGTACCTTGATGAGTCAGGTGTCGTAACAGAAAGTGCTATAACTCTTAATGCTTGTTGGCATGTCTATAGGTAGGCTTAGCCAAGAGGACAAGAAAGGAACAGACTTCTCAGCCCAGGAAGCTTGTTGGCAGCATAATGTGGGAGCTTACCCTGTCACTGCCTAGGCTGTGTTGGAAAATTAATGGCTATTTTACTCTGACTGCCTTAAAGTAGGAAACTGTGCTACAGCCTCTTTAAGAATGGGCAAAAGTTTATGTGTGCATCTCTGTATAAATAAACAGTTATATATAATGTGCATACACACATATATGCACAACACATACGTACAGACTCCCATAATGTGAATGGCTCTGGTACTACAGGGATTCACATGAAAAAACCCAGCCTTTCTCTGCACATTACAACTATCATTCCTCAACCAACTTTTGAAGATTTTTAGAGTAACATTTTGTCACTGTAAAGGAATGAAAATAAGAAAGAATGGCTGACGACACAGCAGGAACATTAAGAATTGTAAACCTGTGTCTAATCAGATGTTTTCTAGTTTTATCATTATGAATTTTCTACATGAAAGGGTGGCGTGCTAAGAACATCTGAGGAGCAGCTATAGCTGAAAGGAAGTAGAAAATATTTATTTTATGATTTCCAAGGACTGGGTTTTCAATGGCTATTTTGTTTATGTCTCAAAGCATGCGCGTAGACAGACAAACCTTTAAAATTCTTTTCCAAGGTCTTCAAACACAGCAGTTTATTCCTCCTTTTGAAAGCAGAAACCTAACTCACAGTTCTGAGAAAAGGTGTAAACCTTAGTACTCACTATGAAAAATCAGTTATCATGATTTTGTAGCCCAGCTGGCTGATCATGCACAATAACAGAGAGACAGACTCATCATAACACTTACACATTGTCCAAAAGTTGTGCCCTAGCCAATGCCTCAGGGGCACCAGCAGACAAGGGATCAGCCACAGCGTATACCCAAATGCCTGCAGCCAAACAAGTGGGCCAGATTTTCTTCAGTCTCAACACATTTGAGGACTCCCATGCTATATTTTCATGTGAGAGCTCAGCACTCACTCTATTTATTTGCAGCATGACTTACTCCTGGTGCCCCACCACCTGTCACTGGCTGGTTGGTTAGCTGCCAAAGGCTGCTTACCACAGCCTGGGGAGGTGTATTAAAAAAATAGAGCTTCATGTTTGTAAGTGTGACTTGGCAGTAAGTATTGTCTCAAAAAGTCACACTGCACAGGGAGGGGCAACCACTGGGTTGTGCTAGGGAAATCCCTAACTATTGTCTAATGGCCACAGAGACTCCAAGTTCATAAGGATGTTTTAACATATTTAATATATACCCAAATCTTACATAACAAATCAAATATCCTACTACACTAATTTTATGTGTTATATATTAGCAAATAAAAAGAAACAACTTGGTCACTATACTGAATAAACTGAAAAAGGCATCTCTTGTGTAGTAAGCTAATATTTACAGCCATGGTTAGTATATTTAGCTGAGATACTCAAAGACTAGTTCACTGAAAACATGAACACACAACTTCCTGTTTAAAAATGGATCAGTTTTATGATGTTCCACATTAGGCAGCCAGAAATCTGGATGTCCCAAGTAATTAGATATTTGGTGTTTTGTTTTGTTTTGGGTTTTTTTTTTTTTTTTTTTTTTTTTCAGATGAGGCAATGGGAGAAATCAAAAGCCAGATCATTGTTATTTCAAGGGTTCATAGAGCAACCCCAGTGCTCCTTCTTGCTTCTGCTGTGCCTGGAATCACAATACAGAACCTAGAGTGTAACAGAGGAAGGCAGTCAAACTCTCAAGAATTGAAATCTGTCAAACTACTTTACTTTCACCTCTGCGCTTTTATCTCACTTGACCTTTTATGTTATTTTAAATTATTTAATAGCTATCTAAATTTAATTGTACAAACCTACAACAAATAAGACTGTAAGCAAAGAAAAGCTCATATTTGTACTATTACACTAATAAGCTTAATAACAATAATCCACCAACATCTGCAATCATAAAATAAAAACTTCATTATCATTTCAATACAGTTAATACAAATCCTCAGGTTCGCCAGTACACCAGCTGTGTCCTGGTGCTCAACAACACAAAACAGCAATTCATACAAAATTACCAGTCTTTGTTACTGACTCTTTTCCCTGGCTCCAGTCCCAAAATATTCCTGCTGTTCAGGTCTTTTGTTTTCTTTCCCTGGAAGTTCCTTATTTCCTAGGAGAATACAAAAGATCATCCCCAAGGATGCCTTCAGTTGCCTTCTTGCCTCCAATATTATGCCTCCAGCTCTTTATTCCTTGCAGTTAAGAGCCTTGAGTGTTTAGTTAATGGTCTCTACAGATTTGGAGGCCATGTTTTTCTCCAGTGCTATTGGCATTGCCCTAAGCACATCCACAGTGTTCTCTAGCACCGTCTAGCTGGCTTGGGAGCTTAGAGCATTAGCAAAAATACTCATATAACAACAATATTTTCCAACATCTTTCCTTAAGGATAGTAAAATGCTCAGAAAAGCAAAGCAACCAACATTTAATTCTCCTCTTTGAATTAGGATGATATCCATAGTGTTGGATACTCTGTTGAGCTAGAAACTTGAGGCTTTTACCAGGAGAAAGGCCTACGTGTGTTGGGCACTGTGCATGCTTTTTCTAAGAAGGCATTAGCAACTTAAAGGCATAACAAAGACAAGAGGCTAAGAAGAAGACATAAGTTCAGGATGAAACATTTATCTCCTGGTTTTCATCCAGTAATTCAGAAATAGTCGCATTGCACTGGACCGACTGATTCAATCACTGACAGCAGCTTTCCAGAATGAAATATAAACATGCATTAGAAGTGACAATGATTAGAGAGGTCATGATGCTGAAGTACCACTCATGTCTCTCCCAGGTAGCTTTTCATCTCCATCAAGTAGCCAGCCAGAGGAAGGAGAGTTTGTGTTTCAGACTCCTGGGCTGCCTTTGTGTTTCCTCTCCACCTCACTCAGTTGACCATCTTGCCACTCCTGGTATAGGTACAGAAGAGGTTGTGTATTTGCTGGCTGAGATAATGGATATCTTCCCAGCAGTTCTTCTGGGAGGGAAGAGAGGGGAAAGGAAATAAAAAGCTTGCCTGTCAGTTGGCTGCATCTGTTATTCCCCAAAGCCTATTGAGAATACAAAAAGAGGAATGAATGTCTTAGATAATGCCCTATTATATAGCAGACCACAGATGTCTCAAGCTGCTATTAAGATGAGATTCAACACTGGTAGACAGCAGAACTGTCTAAAATAATTATCCATTACGAGAGGGTTGGCACCTTTCCTGAAAGCATCCTGCACTGCACTGCACCTTGGTAGAAAGAGGACGCAAGCTGTCTTAGGTAAACATGCTAGCCGTATACTCTCTCCTTTGATGTTGGAATGCTCCAGTGTTTCCACGCTGCACACACACACACACACACACACACACACACACACACACACACCCTATGCTCTCGCAAATAGTGTTCAAATGAACAAGTGGCAATGTCTTTTAAGAATATGTGTCTCCCAGGTGACAGGATACATGCCTCTTTACACTGATCATTTGGTCACTTACTAGTAGAGAGAATAATGATGGTCCAATGGTGTCTGGAGCAGAAGAGTGTGTAAGCAGTGTGGTTTGCTCACTGGGCAGGTGAAAAGATTTGCCATGTAAACCATTGAAAGGTGTTTTAAACTCATTGGCAAGCTAACAACATCATGTTTTGATATTGCTTTTAAAATAAGTATTAGAGTTGTGTTTGGGCAAATAATGTGCCTGTAAAATAGTCAAAACACTTATGACTTGAACTTATGAAGTTAGAGGAGCCAGATGCTATACTGCAGTTAGCCATTGTTCTCTTAGACAAATCACTTCCTCAGTGCTATCTCCTCCTGTCATTCCCTATCTTGTTTATTTGCATTGCAGACTCCTTGCAGCAAGACATATTTCCTAGCAGGAGTCTGTGCAATGCCTAAAATGTTCAGATCTTACTCCTTATTCATTTTCATGCTGTTTTTAGGTCTTAAGTGACAGGTACGGAGCAGGTTCTAGGGGAGACTGCACAATACCTTTAATGCCATTTAACCAGCTTAGGAGTGTCTGCACTGGAAAGGTACACCAGTCTGTATATCACTAATATTCTGTAAAAAAATAAAGAATTATAAATTTGCCTTTTAAGGTCTACTTTTACAGACATTGAGGGATTTTTTTATTGTTGTGTATGGAGTAGTTTTCATGTTAGCTTCAAGTTCATATTTTCAAGCCTGTAATAATTTCTCACAATGCCCAGGATTATGAAAGTTTAATTCTAAGACTGACTGCTAATATTTATATTTAAAACCAAAGTCCAGGAGATAACCAACTCCAAACCAGCTCTGCATTTGTTATGTGGCAGATGTGGGATTTTTCATTTTGTGTTAACCCCTAACTAAAGCTTGTTCATATGAGCCAATTTTATTTCTGCAGCAATGAATTTCAAAACTGAAAGATAAACCAAGTCTTTTTCATGTTTATTTGGGATTGTTAAACCAAGTAATTTGGTTAACAACTGTGTGACTGTTCCATTCTGCTATTGTTTCTATTTCTAAAGGCCATACTCTTTACCTCACAATACAGGTTTTTTTCTGTTTGCCTAGCTGATTCAGTCTTTCCTCTCTGAGTCAGATGTAACAGTCTCTCTTTGACCTTCTCTGCAGGTGTTGTAGACAAAATACTGCACAAGATGTTTTGAGAGAATATGCAGACTTGACTATGGATTCAATACAAGGAAGAGAAAAACAGTCCAGCATCAGTATAAGAATATGAAAACATCCCACAGGAGTGGGATGCTTTCTTTACCCCTTTGGGAATAAGCACTTGTTCTCTTAGGAATACAGTACTGCTGTGAACTCACTACTTAGGCAGAGATTGGCGCTTTGAAGTACTATGTATTTGATAATCATTATGAAGACTGAAGATACAACTTGATGGACAATTTTTCATTGTGTCAGCCTGTAACAATGACTCTCAAACTTGATATTTATCCCTTTTTTTCACAATATTTGCTGTATAATAGCAATAAGACAATAAGCAGAGTGTTTTCAATTAATAGTGCATTTTTTGCCCTGTGGAAAACACACAGCCATTATTCGTGTTTCCAGACTGCTTCACCTGAAAATCAAAACAACCCCTTAGATATAGCATGGACATTCACTGTCCTGGCACTTCAGCAAATTTCCTGCAGCCTCCAATTTTTGACTGAATGAAATAATTTTCTGACAAATGGTGCCCATAATACAGATGATGACCTCAAAATAGGAACCTAAGCCTGCTGTTTAAGGATGCTGGGTAGTGCAGCACAACCCTACCAGCAACAAATACCCTGCCTGTTCTTTTCTGTGTGGTTGACACTGCAGTTCAATTCCTTGTGATACAAGTCATGTCTGCTGTGATACTGAGTAAGTCTATATCCGACAAAGGACTTCAGTGCCCTGCAAGGCAGTGCCCAGGCGTACAGGGAAGAGCTTTGTGTCTGGTAGCAGTTAGGCTTTCCATGTAGTGACTTGCTATAAATGAGATATAAAATAGCTTTCCTATTAAGTACAACTAGTGACCAGAGTCTACCTCACAGAGACAGGTGCTTATATTTCTTTAAAGGAACAGGGCAGAGTTCTTTATTTTTGTTGTTTCTGTCTCTCACACACACAATACAAATGATAAATAAAATTTTAATCTCATTAAAGGCTACCATCTATTCTGAGTTCAGATTTTAGGACAGTATGACTGTGATTACTTAACTTCTAGAGAAGGTCTACATTTTAACAGTGAAAGCCTATCAAAGTTTCTAGAAAATCCTTTTATGCATCTTTTAAATTTTCCTCAGTTATTTAGGTGAAATATCTGGGTGAATACCTGTTGTCAAGTATTGTATGTTGTTATGATTCCAATGTGGTTTTTACACTGCTTGATGTATACTGAATATCTGGATATGTGCATCTGTTCCTTCTCTTTGCTTGAGCAAGACAAGCCTTTTCTTTGAGGTCAGGAGTCTGGCGGATTAAGGTAAAAGCTTGAACCACCTCTGTCATAGCTCTGTGTGCTGCCAAAGCCTTCTGATCAGTGTGAGACCATCCTAGTATGATTTTAGCAGAAAAACAGTGGTTATTTCCAACTAGCTACATCATAACTACCTCATGAGGCTGTTGTGTGTGTTGCAGGTTGTTCAGTTTGCAAATGCATGGAATCATAGAATCGTTAGGGTTGGAATGGACCTTAAGATCATCTAGTTCCAACCCCCATGCCATAAGCAGGGACACCTCACACTAAACCATGCCTCCCAAGGCTTCGTCCAACCTGGCCTT
>JBCJKH010063565.1:0-13695 GCA_039877255.1 Loriculus beryllinus
TGGAATGGGTTGCCCAAGGAAGTTGTGAATGCTCCATCCCTGGCTGTGTTCAAGGCCAGGTTGGACGAAGCCTTGGGAGGCATGGTTTAGTCTGAGGTGTCCCTGCTTATGGCAGGGGGCTTGGAACTAGATGATCTTAACGTCTTTTCCAACCCTAACAATTCTATGATTCTATGATTCTATGATTCTGTGATTATCAGGTATACATAACACTTTCCCAGGTACTAGAGTTTACAATTTTTATCTCCAAAGTGTGTGTGAAAAGGGTAAAACTGTCATGAGACAGATCCCTATTAGTTATTCCTCTAAATTGATTTAAGAAAATCAATTTTTCTTTCTGAAGTCACTTTGAATTTATACTTGCAACATTGCCTTCCTAATTACCTTTCCAAACAGTGGGGGAAAAGTGGGGGAGAAGTAGAGCAAAACCCAAACCCAGTCAAAATCCAGACTATGGTAATTTAGAGAATCAGATTTCATTATGCTTAAGGGGAATCTACTATTAAAATTAAGACTTTAAGGTAGAAAAGCATGTTTCCTTTTGTCTGAATGAGTAATCAACAACTTTTTTAAGTGAAGTGGCCACCGTCATCAATTCACATGCTTAGCATGTTCCAAATGTCTGAATTGTATAGTGCAGAACTAAAGACAGTATTACCTCCAAAGGATGCCACTTTAGGAGTCTCTGACTTTTGGGTTTGGCAAAATGATTCACAGTTTAAATTAAGAGCTTCTAGAACCCTTCTCCGAAAGTAATTTTTCGTGATTTAAGTGATTCTCCGAAGTAATTTTTCTTTTCTCAGTCTGTGATGTAAAATCCATGGCAGACATAAGCTTTCTCAGAGGAACATGAGAACAAAATTTAAGTTGGACAGCACTGAAAATAAAATCAGGGGTGGGGAATGGGTGGTGGAAGCAGAGAGGGGAAACAAACATTCTTAGAGTCACTTTTGTAAATTATGCAGAAATATCCAGGATAATTTGCATATTTCTTCACCCTATTCACTGATTAGCATCTTCATTCCTACTATTCCTCTACTTCCTATATTCTAACTACAATTAAGGTAATATGTTCACTTTAGTGGCAACACAGTGTACATGAAGACTGATCTGTTGCGTAAATACTCCAACAGTATCACTGGAGAGCAATGGAAAATATATATTTCAGTGTCATGCTTTGTTGTAATCTCCAACAGAAACAAGGTGTGCAATAAGGACTTCAGATAGGTTCAGACACCAGCTGTCAGTATATGACAATCTGTATACAATAAAATGGAGAATTAAGTGAAGAATATAAAGAATAGAACAATCAAATTTCCAAATTATTCTTGCCAAACCAGAAGTTCCTAAGTCTTGTAGACTTTATTTTGGTGGAAATCTGCCTTCTGAGCCTTGTATTAATCTTTAAAATTATCTTAAAAATTTTTTTAGCATTCTTTGTTCAATAGTTAAATATAAGGTAGATGATCTTAAGGTCCTTTCCAACCCTAACCATCATATGATACTATGATCTTTCACATATGTTCTATTGACTCATTCTTATCAGGACAGAGGACAGAGCCCTGACAATGTCCTATGGTTTGGTAAAACATCAAAGAATTGTGGCACATGATTGCCACAACACTTCTGGAGAGGGAAGCCTTTTCTTCTAATTCTCTGTACATAACAGTTGATACTGATACAGAGGAGTGAAAGCTGTGTAAATACATACAAGGCTACTTCATCTTTCACACATTTCCTATAATATTTTCACTAGCATGATGCCTGGCCTTGATATCAAGAATGATGGCAAAATGTGAAGGGCAATGGGAAGCTTCTCACAAACACACAGATATGCACATAACTCATGAAAAGATCAGCCATCAACAGAAGCAAAAAATCCGGTCTCCTCACAATTGCCATGGAAATAGGTAAACAAAGAGCCAAGCACAAGACAGAACTGGTGTTTGCAGCAGCAATACTGTGTTTGCTGTACAGCCCTGTATCAAAATAACTGTCCATGACTGTGCTTCAACACCTTGTAGCAGCAACATCTTACTCCACTTTCGTTAATGTCAAGCTTCCTATCTTATGGTGCTTGCTGAAAACAGATTATTTGAAACATTATATTAGTTTAGTAACATAAATTAATGGTCTAAATTTACTGCTAAGTGGCAGCTTGCAAGGACTTATGGGAAGATCCCATTTCTAAAGAGTGATACTCATTAAAGGCATTTAAATGTCTATTTACAGATTGGCAAAGAATGTATGTTCATTTCCCTAATTTATTCCACCTGAAGATATTAAAGCTCTTCACAAACTTGAATAAAGCCTCACCACCCTATGTGAGGTAAGGAAATATAATTATCTTCATTTTACTGATAGAGAAATTGAGATTTTTGGGAAGAAATTAGAGGTTATATCATAGTTTTTTTACCTTACTGAAGTTCTATCACTTTTATTTGTATAATTCTATCACCGTTATTTATGGAATATTTAATGACTAAATTTGAAGCAGGAATAGTGAAGTTTGATAGCTTATATAAAGATGAATTCCAAGTGTTTAAAATATCCAGAAATGAGCTATAGCCAAACCCATTAAGATTTGCAAGAGCAGTATTAGTTCATAACTATCACCAAATAATAATGTGTTATCAAGAAAAGATAGGAAAACTGCTGAGGGTGATTTAAATTTCAAAAGTGACTAACATGCATGTCATCAGTTTGAAAGAAGCTACTTGAGGCACCTTAAAGAGGCTGCTTTTCAGAAAGATGTTGATCTCTCCAGTGCCCTTAAGTGTATGGGATACTCAAACAGTTAAGCACTCTTAATTCCTAGATATTTTAAAATTTAATCTTTAATGTCTTTGGATCAAATAATGCCTGTTTCATATAATGTTTACACAATGACTGCCTCAGTGGAATAGCTATGGTGAAATAAGTAATATGTCATAAAATTTTTGCCATTAATCAGTATATCATAATCTTTAAAATCATATCAGGTTCATATAAATTCTTTAGCATTTCCCTTATATTATTAAGCAAAATAAAGTTAAGTATGAACATAGTAGCACTAAATTAGAATATTGTACCTTGAAGTTATCAATATTAATACACAGTAACATTTGTAACTCCCAGCTGTAATAATAATATTTATAATCAGAAGTGTGAGCACAAGGAAGATATAACACTTTCTTTTAGAGGGTATTATTTTTTTTAGTTGGCCTACATAGTTGTTTCCTTTTCCACTAACTCTGCTATTTAAAATTCATATTTTTATATCAGGTTTGGCTCCATCAGAACATGAGGGTTTTATAATTCATACATGAAATAACCTGCAAGCATTGCCATATTAGCACAGCCCTTTGTACTGTATGAAGATTAAATTATAAATATTAAAACAAAGGAAGAAGAAATAACCAATATGAGTTGCAGCAAATTAACATTTTATTATGCCTTTTGCTTTTTAGGCACAGATCATATTCTTACTGCTTGTTCTTCATTCAGTTTCAAATATTTCGGCTTATGTTTAAAGTATAAACCCTTCTTTTTACCAAATCAGAAGGAAGAAACATTTACTTTTTTCACCTGTTTTTTCCCTCCTCATTTAGAGTTAGAAGTTGACTTCTGTTATGACAGATAAACTTTCCTTCATTGATAACATTAAAGTAACATTCTTCACACTTGGAGGATCTGTATGCTGACAGATGGCTATGGCTATATATTCACTTGGAATCCAGCTAAGAAATTATGGAATAAACTTATTCTCTGCTTAATGTTATAAAACAATTAGGTAGCGCATAAATATCAGAGTGACATTGGGTTCAATAATGGAAAAAGGAGATAATGAGTAAATATTTTTAGCTTCTCCCACATAAGTAGTTAATGCTGGTGCAGTTCTTTTCATATAGTTAAAAATGGCATGACTATGGGTTGTGAGTGAAGTCTTTACTTAATGACAACTACAATTTATGCCTAAGCATGGGATACTTAAGTCTTTAGGATTTACTTTAGTGTATTTATTTATGTATTCATTAATGTGAAACTATTTGTAAGTATTTGGCTTAAAGTTGTGCGACCATTTGTTTTAAATACAGGCTGAACTCTGAAATGTTTTGGTTTGTAACTTCATATGAAAGATCATACCATTTCAGAGTGAGCCGTTTTGAATTCTTCATATCCTTGTTAATTTATACCTAGTGTGTTTGGTATGCAGTGGCAGGATCAGTAGATTCTGAACTTACTACTTTTTTTCACTGTTTACTAAAAGGGATTTCTAAAACCCCATAATTTCACTGCAGATTTTGAGTATTCAGATTCTCTTAACCTTTTTATGCTATGTGCATTTTCTTGGATAAATGTTAGAGGTACTGTCCATTGGCATTTTTTTCTGTGAAAAAAGTGTGAGCATAGACAAAGTTGAGAAGTATACGTTGTCTAACATAAATGTTCTTGCAAGCCAGGGTGAAAGTTCATAATGGAAAGAGTCTGTAAGAATCCAAGAATAAGGGAGCTTAGGTAAGCTAGGTGTGTGTTAGCCCAGACTAACTCCATAAAATATAAGACACATCTTTCCTGCAGCTGAAGTCCTTCTGGAGTATGGGATTTTTAAACCCAGAATCAAGAAGTCAAAATTGGCATTTCAATAAATTAGAAGAAAAAGAGGTCATAGTGTTCAGGTCCTGACTTGGACAAATTATGTAGCATGAATGTCCCCACATTGTGGATATATTAGCATGAATCTCACTAGACTAGCAAATAGCAGTACAAAAGGAAAATGGTACATGGAAGGGATCAAGTCACTTGCTTTGGTAGATCTCAAGCCTGTTTGGCGAACAATAATGTAGGCATAGCTTTGTCTCCTTGAATGAAAGAAGGATGGAGTAACAAACCTTAATATTACTAAATCTATAAATTGTCATCTTTTTAAAGCATATTTATTTTTTTACTTAATGTGAGGCAATTACTGTGTAGAAAGTTTTATTTTTCCTTGAAGAAATACTAAAACCTGTCAATATAAGAATATCTGAAATCTCCAAAGCCAGGCAAGAGGTTCTTGGCATAATTTTTCTACAAACCTATTCTGTTCAGTGATGTTTTACTAAAATATCACTTGAGAAAGCAAGCTTGTTAGTGAAGACAAAAGTAATTTTCCAACTGAATACAATAAAGTTGCATTTGCTCCATCTGCAGGCTATCAAAACATGTTCACAAGGACTTAAAGATTGAAGAACACCTGTTTTGACTTGCAAGATTTACATAAAATTTTATATACCAACAAACTCATTTAATCAACACCATTATTTACATACAGATGAAACATCCATCAAAATATTTTTTACACTCTCACTGTGTGTAGTCCTGTAGAACCTGAGCATAATGCATTGTCCTTGAGACAACATTCCTTGTGAAATCTATAATCTGCTATTTCTTGTGCAAAGTAGCAATATGGTTCAGAAAAAAAAAAAAAAAAAAAAGAGAAGATTGTCTATTTCAGTTTTAAATTGATCTTATGAAACAGGAAATACCTGTTAGCAGTTTCCAGAGAAAGATACCTTTGGCACACAGTAAACTACCTGCTGGGATATTTCTACTACTTCAGGCTGCCTTCACAGTACAAATGCAAGATCAGTTTTATTGGAGTTGCAGATTATTGAAATAACACACCAGGGTAGAAAGCTGATGATGACTTAACGTGGATTTGCTAAAGGCAGCTCTTAAGGTCTCAGACACTGCTCTTAAAACTATATTTTAGAGAAGTCTACTTCCACAGAAAGTATCAACTGTTCTTACAGCTTGAATGTGTGTTTGCACTGGAAAGGAAATAGAACCTTCCCTATCTGCAACACATATGTAGGGTAAATAAATGGAGATTGACAATAATTTGGTATCTTTTCTTCAGTACAGTCTTTCTTGACATCTTTTTTGTGCAAAGGATAAGATAAGACCCTGGAGCATACAATTGTGGAGTAATAAAGACACTGTAATAGCTTATGGAATTAGTCATGTAAGGCATTCTACTTAGGCTAGATTAATCAGACAGTATGGACATAATTACTATTCCACCAATTGCACAGGGTGGCTGGGAAATTCATATTTGTCATTTTATTTTCTGAGATGTTTACATAGCCACAGGATTTAGAGAGGTAGCAAGCATTTAGAAAGGCTGAAGAGAAACAGGAAAAAAAATTGTGAGTGTATTAAATAACTGTCATTGCATTTTTCTGCTTTTTAAAATGTAGTCTTTAGTCCATACAGAAGGCTGTTTACATATAGTAAGACATTTGTCAGACTGAGAAGTAGGTAAAACACACTACTACAGATAGATTACCAAAATGTTTCTTTTTCACTGCTGAAAAGCAAATATCAAATAAGAGCCATGCCATGCCTGAGTCTGCTGTTTTGCAGATATAAGACTCTTTTCTTCTTACAGTTTTTGCCATCAAAATGTAATTTGAATTCCTAGACCAAAAGTTGTAGTTTTATTAATTTTTTTCTAGAATCCATAGGCTACCACATGCTTCCTTCTAAACTTATGCTTTTTATCACCTTCTATAAATGTTTTTGTGAAAATGTAGTATTCTCAGCATTTAATGCAATTCTAAATGTCCTAGGTTCAGCAGTAGCAGTCATTTTTCTCCTTGGTAGTTGGTGGGGTACTTGTTTTTGACTTTGATCAGAGAACAGCACTGAAAACACTGCTGCTTTTAGTTCTTGCTAAGTAATGTTTACTCCTACCAAGGACTTTCTCAGTCTCATGCTCTGCCAGGGAGAAGGGGAAGCCAGGACGAAGTAGAGACAGGACACCTGACCCAAACCAGCCAAAAGGGTATTCCATACCACAGCACATCATGCCCACTATATAAACTGGGGGCAGTTACCCAGAAGGCCCAGATCACTGCTCAGGTTGGGCTGGGTATCAGTCAGTGGGTGGTGAGCAAGTGTATTCTCTCGCCTTGTTATTTCACTTACCATTATTATTATTGGTGCTATCAGCAGTGGTTTGTGTTATACCTTAGTTATGGGACTGTTCTTATCTCAACCCAAGGGAGTTACATTTTTTTGATTCTCCTCCCCATCCCTCATGGAGCAGGGGAGGAAGAAGGGCTTATTAATCTTAAGACATTAATAATCATAATGATCTAGAAAGTATGAATTCTGGACTGTTTATAGGGTGTTTCGGGGCTTTGTTTTCATAATAAAGCAGCAAC
Organism: Loriculus beryllinus; assembly: GCA_039877255.1. Classification (NCBI taxonomy): domain Eukaryota; kingdom Metazoa; phylum Chordata; class Aves; order Psittaciformes; family Psittacidae; genus Loriculus; species Loriculus beryllinus. Next base: position 7,191 of record JBCJKH010063565.1, read on the forward strand.
TTTCCAGGACAAAGTTCAAGCTACATAAGGTACTGTATTTATTAGTTCTACAATGGTACCATAGTCTTGAGTAAGCATCAATAGAATAATGTATTATGTATCGAGACAGGTTTTTTTGTAACTACATCATACAGAATGGAATGGTTCATATCATAGATCTGTTTGAAAAAATGGACACTGAAGAACAGATGATCTCAAGTGACATTTGGCCAAGTTCACAGCCCTGCTGTGTTGATACAGTAACATAGACAGTATTTTTTCATGAACTTCCACAGTATTCTCAAATACAGCATCATCAAGACAACATTGTATTCCAGGCATGTTACTGAGGATGGCAAATGTTATTTCAAAAAGGCTGTGTGGGTACAGGTCTGTATACTCATATTTAAGGTGGAAAAGACCAACATATAAATGTTTTGAAATCTGTGTAGTACTTAGTAGCATATTTTGGTGTCAAGGACCATAAAAATAAAGAAAAAAACTGTTTTACTTCACAAATAAGGTATTGTAAATAATTACTCAGTTAGTGGAAATGGATGACTGTAAACACAGCAGTTTCTAAAAGCTGATACAATCCTTTAATCTCACTAATAGGGTGGAATGCTCAATTTCTTCATTACTGTTTTAGAACTAAATTTTAAGCATTTAGAATACAATATCTGTCACTTGAAATGGTAAGTGTATGAAGACAGGCTGAGATAGTTGAGGCTTTCAGCCTGGAGAAGAGCAGGCTCCATGGAGACCTCATAGCCACCTTCCAGTATCTGAAGGGAGCCTATAATGGTGCTGGGGAGGGACTCTTCATTAGAGACTGTAGTGACAAGACAAGGGGTAACGGGTTAAAACTTAAATAGGGGAAGTTTAGATTAGATATAAGGAAGATGTTTTTTACTGCAAGGGTGGTGAGGCACTGGAATGGGTTGCCGAGGGAAGTTGTGAATGCTCCATCCCTGGTGGTGTTCAAGGCCAGGTAGGACAGAGCCTTGGATGGCATGGTTTAGTGTGAGGTGTCCCTGCCTATGACAGGGGGAGTGGAATTAGATGATCTTTAGGTTTTTTCCAACCCTAACTATTCTATGATTCTATGATTCTGTGTTATGTTGACTTTTAAGCTTCCCAGCAAATGTTTTTCTCAAACAGACTTTTTCCATTGATTTTTAAAGGCAGAAGTAGGATAACAGTGTTTAATGGTTTTAAAATGGTTTGCTATCTGCATGAGCACAGCAGCAAATCAATTTTTTTTTAGGACATGAATATCACTGTGCACAATATAGAATACAGCAGGTGTTCAATAGGAAACAGAAGTCATATTTACTTGCAAGCAAATTTTGTTCCTCTGTTGCTCTCTGGATTTAATTTAGGTTTAGTACATACCAAACCTCTAAAGCATTTTAGGTAAACAAATTTATGTCAGTATGGAGACTGTTGGGCCACTTTCCAGCACTAACTTGACAGAATGAGGATGAACTCCTAAGACAGTAAAAATGTTTAGAATACACATTATTGCATTCCCATGGTGTTTGGGATTGCTTATATCTACACAACACCATTCTGTCTCAGCCACATCATAAGGTTGCTTTTCAAACTGTGTTATAATACCTCAATGTGTTCTAACACTAGTTGCACCAATATTGGTTTGCGTAATATAGCAGAGTTTTAGAGATTGTTTTGCATAACATTACAGAATTTGTTGTATTTTGTATTGGTTCTTGTTTCTTGCAGTCTTCTTTTACTTTTTTTTCTTTTACTTTTTTTGTGTGTGTGGCTATATTATGAAGTTTAGGGATAGTGGCTGGTTTTTTCTGTTTTTTGTTTGTTTGTTTGTTTTTATCAAGGATATTCTTTAGTCAGATCTGTAATAGTATCATTTCTTTCAACAGTTCTTATTTTAGCCTGTCTAAGTAACATTGCTTTCACCATATATTTATAGCATTGTTCTGAAGAAACTGGCTGATCACAGCTTGGACAGGTTTACACTTTACTGGATAAAAAACTGGCTGGATGGTCAAACCAAGAGTGGTGGTGAATGGAGCTGAACCCAGTTAGCAGTCAGTCACAAGTGGTGTTTCCCAGGGCTCAGTTCTGGTGCCACTTCTGTTTAAAAACTTTACCAATTATCTGGATTTGAGGATCGAGTGAACCCCCACTATATTTTCTATGACATCAAGTTGGACAGAAGTGTTGACCTGCTAGAGTGTAGGAAGGTTCTACACAGGTATCTGGACAGGCTGAATTGATGGGCTGTGGCAAGTGGTATGAGGTTCAATAAGGCAAAGGGCTGGGTTCTACACTTGAGTCACAACAACCCCATGCAATGCTGCAGGCTTGGGGATGAGTGAGTGGAAAGCTGCCTGGTGGAAAAGGACCTGGGTATGTTGGCTAACAGCAGCTGAACATAAGCCAGCTTGTGCCCAGGTGGCCAAGAAGTCCGACAGCATCCTAGCTATATCAGAAACAGTGTGGCTAGCAGGAATAAGGAAGTGATTGTCCTCTTCTACTCAGCACTGTATGCTGATTAGGTAGACTGATCCCCACTATGTATATCTGAAATTCCGTGTTCAATTTTGAGCCCCTCCCTACAGGAAAGACATTGAGGAGCTGAAGTGCATGCAAAGGAGAGGAACAAACTGGGGAAGAGTCTAGAGCATATGTTATGAGGAACAATTGAGGGAACTGGGATTGTTTAGCCTAGAGAAAAGGAAGTTCAGGGGAGACTTTATGCCTCTCTACAGCTACCTGAAAGGAGGTTGAGTGAAATGGTGTCAGTCTTTTTTCCCAAGCAACAAGGTATAGGACAGAGGGAAACAGCCTCAAGTTGTACCAGAGGAAGTTTAGGCTGGATATTAGGAAAAATTTATTCAGTGAAGAGCATGTCAAGCATTAGAAAAGGCTGCCCATGAAAGTAGTTGAGTCACCATCCCTGGAGGTATTTAAAAGACGTGTAGCTGTGGTGCTTAGGGACATGGTTTTGTGGTGGAGTAGGCAGTGCTGTGTCAAAAATGAGAAGAAAAATTGAAAACACCAAAATGTCAAAAAGAACATCAGTTTTCCAAACAATTAAGGTCTTTCAGTTATATAACTATTTGAATGTGCTTTTCACTTTGAACATAACTGCAGACCCCTAAAGAAATAAATTCTATACTTGAAAGCATAAATGAACTTTGCTTGATAAGTACCATTGAGTAAATATGCAAATTACTGTCAGTCAGCACCAATTTTATTTTGTTGTAGACTGAAACTGCTGGAAACCAGGGGTGACTTCTTTAGAGGTTCTTTGAATTGTGGATTTGAGTACAACTTTCAGAAAAACTGAAAGCAAACCTTGATTTTGAGTCTGTTTCTGTGAAACTTGTACAGGCTTTCTTTACAGAATCTCAAAGAAAGCTAGCTGAAAACTGATACTTTGTTTTTTATATACATATTTTTATAGATGCATATGAAAATCACTATTCTTATTAGTGTAGGAAGTAATAAAACTAAAGGAAAAAATCACATAAAACAACTAAAGAAACCTTCTAGAATTGAAATTAAATTGGTGTAAATTTTTGAGGAAGAAGTTAAATAATGAACAGGAAATATGAAGGAAAACTTGACTAGGGAAAAACTTGAAATATGAAAACCATGTTTACTACAAAAAACCAACCACCACTACCAAATAAACAAAAAATGGGGGTGTCGGAGGGAAGGATCCTTTCTTTTCAAAAATAGTGAAAACATGCAGGGCATTTGTTTTTGTCATTTTCTAGTAATGAACAAACAGGAACTTTTCATACTATGTACCACATTTTAACATTCCTGTTAGTGAATACTTGTTCTGCTTGTAAGAGGAAAAGGGTAAAGGACCCACTCTTACTTTTAGCAGTAATGCCAAAATACTTAACTCTGGCCTAATTAGTGCATTCCTCCTTTTTAGTCTTACACTCCCATGTGTTAAAAAATAAGACTGTAATATAAGATGTTCTACGTATTGATTTTCATTCCTAAGTAAATTTCTTACTGCCAAGTTATAAAACATTTAAATATAATGGTTATAATTTTTGTGCTGCTACAACCTTGAATATAACTGAACAAATGATACAGCTATAATTATGTTCTGTGAGAAACATAATAATGTATTCTGAACTTATAATTTGGCAATTTATTTTCTATAATTTAATTTTTATTTTGCCTTTAAATGATTCTTTATAATTTTATAATCAGCATGGTCTTTTGGCTAAAAATTAGATTAGTTTCTCTTTTGTCAGCACTGAATTGCTTAGCTATATATACTCTTTCCTACATTTATAATTTCTGCAGTGATTTGAGACTGTCTCATACAGAAGTCTAAGGACCAGACTTCCAAAAATAAATTGTGACTCCTTTAAAATAAAATTCTAAATGTCCCCTATGCTTGACCTAACTATCCAATATTTTTCCAAGAAAAAAAAAGTTAAAGTTATAAACAAATTAGAAAACAAAAATACAGAGAGGCACAAACCAAATCAAAACACTTCCTTTTCTATGTGATTAATGTGATTTCAGTGTAAATAATCAGCTTAGGGGACTCCTATTTCTCTTTTTTTGGAACCTGGAAGGTGGGAAACTGTATGAGAGTATCTGTCTAATATTGGGATGATCACACACTTTAGAATGCCACTTCTACTAGAGAGATTTTTTAGTTGAAACTGTAAACTCTTGCTTTTGTGTCATTTGCCTGTCTTCATTTTTATACTTTTGGCTTCTCAGTGACTATAATGGATTTCAAGTTATTCCAATAGACATAAGTAAATCATCTAGTCTGACCTTCTGTTTAATCCAGGCCATTAAATCTCTCTTGGTTTCTTTTTTAATGACTATGATAAACTCTGTTTGTCATTCACTATAAACAAAGAATTTTTGAGAAAAAAGATAGAGCTTCAAAATTCCGTCTGTTTTTATATTGTAGAGTTGATTGCACAACTGTCAAGAGAATGAATATTCACTGTATTTTTCACTTAACTCAGAAGAAATGCAGTAAATAACACCCTCCAGACCAAATGTTTGAGCAGGTCTATTTATATTCAAGAGAATTCACAACTGTTTTTTCTCAGAAAGCATCAGCACCAAATTAAGACAAAATAGTTATGCTACAGTTGGTCCCCTTAAGTTTCTTATGTCAGGCTACACACTCTCCTTTTCCTTTATCGATAGGTTTGACTTAAGGTATTCTCCACTTCATGCAAATCAACTGTCTTTTCCTCTCTGTGAAACACACTTTTGTGCCACTACTAGCATTTGCAAAAGTGTATTATATATCTGATTAAGAAAACAATACAGGGTAAACAGATCTATGAAAAACAGTCCTGCAAAAACAAAAAATGATTTTATTATTCTGTGAAAAATTTAGAAGCTTATTACAGACCTAGAGGAGTTAAAATAATGACAGAAAAAATTCTTGTGTAGATATCATTAATTTTTCTTACTACGTAAAGTATATAGAAACTTCTTAGAAATATAAGTTTTCATCCATTTATGCAGATGCTGTTTCACATATTCCCAACAATTGCACCAAAAGACATAGTGCATTACTTAACAGATACAGAGATTGTCTGAAAAGGTCTAAATTATAGCTTTTCCTTTTCACCGTTATATTAAAGAAAGGTGTTCCCTATTCAGTCAAGGTAATTTTTTTAAATTATCTGAACACCAAGAGTGCCAGTTTCTTTTAAATACATTTTCAAATCCATCAGAAATACAGACTGAAGATTTTTAAACTTTTAAAACTGTAGTGCAACGGACTAAAATTAATACATATTTATTAATGATTCTGAAATGTGTCTTAAAATATTTTCTCTTCCACTGTTATCTAATTGAATAATTATAGTGGAGTCTCAGATTTTATTATTTGAACTTAAGGAGTTTTCATTCTAAAACATGAACAATCTACATGAACCACAAAAAAGAAATTAAAAAAAAGCAAAAGAAACACAACAAAACCCCACCAAAACCACACACAAACCCCAAGACAAAACAACACCCCTCCCACAAAAAAAGCCAACAAAATAAACCAAACCCACAAACAAAAAAACTAATCAAACAAAACAAACCCCAGCCTACTTCAAACCCCCCAAAATCCCAGGCAACACTGAGTGACAAAGATAGGAAGATATGTACAAATTTCTGATAGAAGGGAGCAAAGAAGATGGAGCCTGACTCTTCTTAGTCACACCAAGTGACAATCCAAAAGTTAATGGGCATAAATTAAAGAAAATTTCAGTCAACCTTAAATAAAAAAGTTTATTTTAAGACTGGTCAAACACTGACCACTGAACATGGTCCTGCACTGAGCAGGAGACCTTCAGAAATGTGCTGAAATAATTGTATGATAAAGATTATGTTCAAAGGCTATTCATCATTTAATTAATTTCAGTTCAATAACTACTGACCTTGTTTATCACCCACCCTTTATTCCCTCTGAGATCAGAATGGAATACTGGAGAACAAGTCTATCAAGTAGTTTTAAGTCTCTGATAAAAAACCATGACAT
>JBCJKH010063566.1:14696-43122 GCA_039877255.1 Loriculus beryllinus
TTTTGAGGTTGAAGTTAAAAAATTGATTTGGGGTTGAAGTGTTTTGAGGGTTTTTGGGTTTTTTTTTTTAATGGTCCTGTGCAGAGTTCTTAAAACCAATCACAAAACGGTATCATGAGCACAAATACTTAATCTGAATGTAAGTTAAAAATACATAATTGTAATTCAGTAAAATGCATAATTATAATTCACTAAGGTGTAAAGCATTTCAGGTATATCTGAGCATCAAAGAATAAATTAGGATAATGTTAATCTAAAGCATATCAAAACAAATGTACAGAATTGCATAATTATGACTTCTTTAGCCTAAAGAGTTAAAACCAAATGAAAGTAAAAAAGCATTTAACTAGACTATTGTTTTGTTCCAGGTGACTTTTCCTGAATGTGTCAGGTGGATAACAATAGAGTTTGACACTCAGTGTGGCACTGCTCAATCAGAGGATGTTCTTCGTTTACTAATTCCTGTTAGAATTGCACAGAGTCTGGGATTTGGACCAAAGCATGCTTCTGTTCATGACAACCTTAATTCATGGGTAGAGCTGAAAAAATTCTCTGGATCTTCAGGATGGCCTACCATGGTATTAGTATTGCCAGGTAATAAATAGATACTGCAATATTTTTTACTAATGTGAATTATTAAAATAATGAAGGAAGGTTTGATTTTTCTGCAAAATTGTCTTAGCAAAGTTGAAAAAGTGTCTTCATCCAAGATGGCAAGACACTGTGAGCCATTGTTGTACATCAGTTGATTGTATTTTTATATTAGATTTCTTGTTTGGAGTGTTGATCTGCATATTATTCATGGGTTTACTTTGCATGTTATAAAGCCTAGGTTTTATATATGATCATATGAAAGAAACATACAAAAAGAGGAAAAGTATCAAATTTTTATACATTTATTTTATGTATCTTTTTACTTCTTATAAGGAAATGAAGCTCTCTTTTCTCTGGAGACTGCATCAGACTATGTGAAAGATGAAAAGGCTTGTTTTTATGGTTTCAAATGTTATGCAATTGGATATGAATTTAGTCCAGGATCTGATGAGGTAAGGAAAAGTGCAGTGGCTACAGTTGCTGCACCTATTAATTCTCTTCTGTAAGGCTAGATTTTTTTGTTTGTTTTGGGGTTTGTTTTGGTTTGATATTTTTGAGGTTTTTTAATATTTGTATTTCCGCTTATGACTAAATAACATTAGCAAAATGGTTCTAAATTAATTTCGTACAAGTTTTTAAGGTTTTTTTTGTTTTGTTACAGACATTTGTTTGGAATTCTTTAATCTGAATATTATTGGAATGGCTTTTTGTTTGGTTTGGTTTTTTAATAACTAATAGTCTGCAAATAAATAGCATGTCAATGGGATATAAAATTTCCTAGAGTTTTGACCTTATCTTCCATCAGAAATCCAGAGGATTGGAATTTTCAGATACACAGTGGTTAGTATTTTGTTGTCACTGCCAATTGTGGGAGGAAAAAAACTTGAATTATTTTTCCGTGTTCACTCATACCAACGCTCTCAGACTCCCTGGAGATACCGGCCTCATTTAGGCTACCTGAGATTAGGTCACCTCATCTTGCCTTTAAGGACATGTATCGTTTCAACCACTGCTGCCTTTTTGCAAAGGGAAGATAAAATTTCTTCATGTTCTTAGGCCAGTTAATCATTTTTGGTTATTTTAAGAGATTAATGATAAAAGGCTTTATAATAATGCTGGAAAAATAGCCCCTCCTTTACCTTGGGAGTCTTTGAGCATATTGCAGACTTTGTGAAGTGCTTACACTACAGCCCTCACAGAAGATTTACCTCATCTTATTCCTGGATTCTTCTCAAGCTAAACTGTGTCTTCAGGTTTTCAAAACATGAAATTCTTCAGAATTTCATAGTATTCAGATAATAAAACATACTGCAAGATTATTAGCTGTGAAGGCTGAGGGGGAGTGAGCGAGTGGTTGCGTGGTTCTGAATTAGCAGCTGGGCTTAAACCGCAACAGTTTCCCTTGCTTGTACCAAATCAGATTTTCTAATCCTATAAATAGTCTAAGTAGTCTGTGTTTGAGTAATAGTAATTCTTGCTTAAGCAGAAAAAAAGGATGCAAAATCATATACATCATTAATGTTTTTAAGCCATTTGCAAACTAAGCTGCTGGCATGTTTTTTACATTCATTGCTAAAATATGCCAGCCAGTATGTTGGTTAACTATACTAGCTAAAGAAAAGTTGTAAGTAATTGTTTTCAAGCATACCTTTTTATGGCCCAAAACCTCTAATTTAAAGTTTCATAAATAGAAAAGCTACCTTGCATCTCAGGGCTAAAGCCTTAATTAAGTTAAGTAATTGGGTACACAATGTGAGTTTCTCATTCTTTTGGGAACTTTGTGATGATAATTTTTGGAAGTGTTATCACAAGTAGAAAAAGAAGAGTATGTTCTGGTGTCCATTGTGTTTTCTCTACATAAAAGGAATCAGTAAGATGTAATTCAAGGCAGTGGGATTAATTTTTCCACATCTGATTCTCTCTCTTTCCAGAGAGAACAAGCTTCTGGTACCATTACCAAACTATGGTATATTGAACGACATTCATTGTTAGGGAAGTCTCTGCAAAACATGAAAGGTGTTGTACTGTGAGCTAGTGCATCAAAGAATTGAGTGTAGTTGAGCTATTAAACTTCATTAAAACCTAGAATTTTTCCACAAATTTTAGATTTATGCTTTGAATGAAAAGAAAGGCTTTTTGCTGGTCATTATTAAATCTACAAAATATATGTCAAATCTGCCTTCTTCATAAAGGGTGTTCACACAGCAAGGACCTGACTGGTGGGTTGATCCACATTTCACATCTTTACTTGCTTGCTATTTAAGCACCTGATGTTTTGAGTCCTAAAGGTGCAGTTTATCAAGGTTTTAGCTTAAAATGCATTTTGGAGACTTCTCAGTGTGATTGGGATCTTGGAGGTTACAGGGCAAGTCTAGGGTTACTGATTTTGAAGGCTCTTTCCAATAGAAGACTATTTTATCTGCTTTATGTCTTGCCAGTTTCTGTAAGTCTGCCTAGAAAATCCATCATAGAGAGGTTTCCCATCTCCCCCACTGGTTTTGGTAGTGGTTTTGGATTTTGGGTTTGGTTTTTGTTTTCCTTCTAAGAGAGGCATCTATCAGAGGTATGTGCTGATCCACCCACAGATTCCTTTAAAATTTTAAATTGGTGTTATTGTCAACACCTTTTTGTGAGTAAAGTTAAGGAGGTTGTGCCTGCATGTAGCTGGGACAAGTTGAAGAGAAAATATCAGATACATTTCTTCATGGTGTAAAAACTAGCTAGAACCTCCCTTGCCATTTAGGTGCACCCCTTCCTTGCACCCAGCCTCCATCCCTCCAGGTATTTGAAAATCATGTGCATGGTCTGATGATATTCCTAATAGAGAAACTCTCATGTGTTTTCAGTGACAATCTGGTGGGTGGGAGGGAGTCTTCTCAGTCCCTGCAACAGCAGTGTCCATAGAAAGAAGTAACTTTGCAGTGCAAATAGAAGGGAGAAACCGTCAAGGGCATTACCCAGGATATGTAATGGAGAAAGGGAAATGATGGAATCTTTTTCCATCCTTGCCTCTCCAACTAGAGAGAGGGAAAAGGAAAAAGGAGAAAGAAAAACAGGTTTTGAACAGTGCTACATTTAGACAAGATGGGAATGTGAGCCTGTGTGGTACAGCTTGGAAGAGGCATTGCTTTGCAATTTGAAAATGTATGAGTAGCGCTTTTTTGTGTTAGGAAGTTTCCTTTCTCTTTAAAGTTAAAAGTTTTGGTACCCTGGCCCATGTCACAGCAAAATATGACAGTGTATTGCTGAGAAACTTCAAACTGGAATACATGCTCTCTCTGTTAGGGTAGTGTCAAGGAAGCATATTCATTGTCCTATTCTCTGAGACACTTTTTGTTTTCAAATTTGTTTCAATTTGAAGGGTATTATTCAGCTGGAGAAGGAATTGGCAAATTTGGGAGGATCATGTGCAGCAGCTTTGATGAAGAAAGATCTAGCACTTCCTATTGGTAAGTACTCAATATGCTTTGCTATTTCATCATTACTTTGGGTTTTCTGAATTAATACCACCTTTAAGACTTAATGTTGCTTTCAGTTAGAGATAATCATATGAAATTAATTCTTAAAACTGAATTAAGTGAACAAGATAGTAAAATTCCCTTCAAGTGTGTATGGGGAGGAGGGAAACTTAGTCATTTAAATCTGAACCAACTCCCCCCATTCACAGGTAGTGTATCAGTGTACGAGCTATGTCTTACAGCTTCCTCGTGGCACTTCACAAATGTGCAGGTATCTTATTTGTATTTCTCTTTCACTGTTTTTTCTCCCTGCATTCCACGCCTTTCTGAATGTAAAATACCTGCAGCATTGAATTGCAAGATTTAAAATTGCTAGTTTAAAAATTGAAAGTGACCTTATAGCCCAAAATATTGCTGCTGTAGGGGTGTTTTTTACAATTACAAAAAAATCCCACACACTTCTACAGCAGATGCAGCAAATAAGCTTGCAGTAACCCAAATGCAATTTAAAATGTAAGAAAAAAATACGAGTTTATGAAAACTAATGCATATGGAGATGAATTAGAACTCCTACTGGTGCTGCCATATTCTATGTAATAACATTTCTCATAATTAACATTAATGTATAGGAAACACACTCTTATATAATAGAATCTTTTTGATCATTTTTATTTAGGAGCACAGACAAGAGCTCAAATATTAATGAGACTGAAGTGTGTATTAATGAGCTGGAAGGCATTGATCAGAACAAAACATCAGAAATTTTTTTTTTTTTGCTATTTTGCTTGTGTATTTGAATGTGCAAATTTCTTTATATTATAAATAGGCACCTCAATTGCACTGGTAGATCTTTATTTCTCTCCCAAAAGTATGAGGCAATTCTATACTTTCAATAGTGCCCTCTTATCCTCCAAACAGCTACATTAACTCCTTAGTTTTGTTGACTTAGTTTTGACCTAGCATCCATTTATACTTCTGTTATGAAAAATAAGAAGGTTCTAACTTAATTTCTCAGCTTTCCTAATGCATCACACTTCTCTGTAAAGCAGGGTTTGGTTTTTTTTTGTTCTAATTTTGAATGTAGATGGTACATAGATTGGCTGTATATGCTTTCAGATAGAAGGAGTCTGAAATGAAATATGCAGTCAAGTTTCCTCAAGTCTCAGCCATCTATAAAAGGGGTTGTGTAAGATCTACAGGAAAGGAGGCATATGTTCATTGGCCTGCAAATAGTTTCTGGAGTACTGATGTAATTGATTCATCTGACCATTTATACCAACTCAAGTACTTCAGCCAAGTTCTGTTAGTGTCGCTGATAATATTCCAGTGCCAATGACATACATACATATTGTTTCATCTATAAAAGTAATCTACAAGACCACTAGACCCTGTGAATAAATAAAACAGGTTAATTCTAGGCACCAGTGATAGCTGCCTTTTTACAACAAGTGTTGGTTGTTTAGAAGGTCACACTTCATCCTTGCCAGTTCTCTTAATTTTTAAATTTAAGATGCTTCTTTCCAGGAGAGATCTGATCTATGTCAAAGATAGAACTTGAACAGCAATGTGGAAATACATTTAACATTATTACAAGCAAGTAATTACTGGCATTTCAAATTTGGTAGAAGTTACTTCTGAGAGCAGAGTTTTTATATATCTCTATTTCTTTGAATTTTAAAAGGCACTTAGAACTTTATTATTCTCCTTTCTCTTTCTCTCTTCTGACTATTAGAATTTCCTGACATGCTTTTGAGAGAGAGTAGAAATATGGTAACCTTATCTGGTTTACTTTTCTGTTAAGAGACTGTGTTTGGCAATTCTGGTCACCCTGGAATCAGAATTTAGAGTTGCATCTGTCAGGAAGAAGTATTGTATAATAGAATGCATCTGAGTTTCATGTTTTAAGGAGAAATCATAATTAACAAAATTGTGCGGAGTTTTCAGGTTTTCAAATACTAGGGTAAGCTTGTAAAAGGGAGCAGTTGGTATTGCTTCCCAGAAACTGTCTTGAATGCCTTTTTCTGAAAGTTTCCAGTTATATCCAAAGATTTGCCATACATAATGTCTTGGAGATAAGAAGTGCCAATTTTTTTGTTTGTATAACATATCTTCTTGTTCTGGGCAAACAACAACTGTTTATGTGCTTGTGCACTGAACTACACAGTACTGCATGTTTACTGTATTACTTGAAAATACTCATCTTTCAATTGCTGGATAAACAATATTACACACCCTCACGCAAGCTTAAATTTTGCAATATAAAAGGTTTCACAAAACAGAGTTGAATTTAACATGGTATAATATGTAAATAAGTGTCAGTGTTATTGTTATGAAAAATAGATACTTATATTTTTACAGCAGGTAATGAATTTGAAGAAGATCTTGAGATACTTGAAGAGGCTGCCTTACAGGTATATTGCAGCTTTTTATCCATTGCAACATTTTTAAGCAAATCACTTTCAAGGTTTATATAATAGGAGGAAATCAACCTTTTTATCAAACTGTTTAAGAAAGTCTAGTATTTACATTCAATCTTTTTTTTATAATAACTTCAGTTGGAGAAAAATGCATTAATTATTACATAAAAAGTTATATTACCAAGTATATTTCAAAATACGTAAGTGTTTGGCTGAAGTTGCACTATTTAGGAAGTCTTAAATGCTACCAAAATTAATCCTTTACATGTCTTTGGAATTGCAGAAATAAAATTACTTCTTCAGTTGAGTGGTAACATTTAGCAAGTCCCCAGATAATATGATTTCAGTTGTTCTGGCTTTGTTACGGTATTTTACTTGTTGTAATGGGAGCTAATGCTAGTCAGTAACTCCCTGTCTGTAGTCCCTAGCTGATGATGAACAATGAAAAGGAGTTTTCACATTCTCTCTCTTTCATTATTATTTTCAGGACAACTGTTTTGAAATTCAGTTGTCACAGTACTTGTTGGAAAACTGTATCAGTGCTACTGCCTGACACTGTTGCAGAGGCCTTAGATGACAGAATAGTAAACAGAAACTGTCCAGGAAGAATCAGATGTTCCTTGGAAGAAATATTTTTTCAGCAGTCTTCTCTTAGACCCGCCATGTTCTAATTCAAAATGTGAGCTAGGAGTGTACATGGAAGTAATGGATTTTCAGTTTTAGTCCTGTCTGTTCAGTATTTCCTGTGTCTTCCCACCTTACATCCCTTCTTGCAAAGAAAGGATTTATTTTACTTTGTTTCATTAAAAAAACTCTTTAAAGAGATCTGTCTCTCTGTAAGTTGTATCTGTGGCCTTTTGTGTTCCTATGGAACATGCTCATTGGTCACACTTTCAGAATGGCTTTCTTCATTCTTCTGGACACAGTTCAGTAGTTTAGGCTACTCTTAAGATGAAAGTTCATATTACCTTTTTGTTTCCTCCAGAAATTCTCCCTTAACTCAAGATCGTTTAATCACCTTTGACATAAATTACTGTTTTGTAGACTGAGATGACTTTTATTTCTGTAACTTGCATCAGAGTAAAGTTTATCCACTCTTCTCCTCCGTGAATGGTTTTCAGTGCCCAGAGTGTCTGTAATTGTGTCATATTATGGGAAAGTGCCTACATGTAAAATACTGAAAAGCTGCTTTATGTCTCCATTGTTTCACCTCCACCTCAACATCTGCAAAAAAACACAGGTGTGCAAATCTCACTCCGGCATTCTTGGGAAGGGCTTGGCACTGTCTCACTCCCCAACCATTTTGGAAGCTCTTGAAGGAAATCTTCCACTTCAGGTACAAAGCAATGAACAGTCATTTCTGGAGGATTTCATTGCTTGTGTACCGGGATCAAGTGGTGGACGACTTGCAAGGTAAAAGTTTGTGTGCTGCCTGAGTAAACCCATTGCTTCATTGTTGTACTGTTTAAGTTTTACAGTAAAGTAGAAAATATTACATTATCTGCTAAATTTTAAAACCTATGCACTGTTGCATGTCTATAAAACCACCTATAGAACTTTTAACAGTTATAGTAAATACTAGTTAAATAAAACTATTTGGCTAAATTGTTTCTATTAATATATTGGGTAAAAGTGTTTGCTTATGTATTCAGACCTTTGTCTCTTAGCTGGAAGTGAAATTTGCAGAGAGTAAGAATTTATCTTTTGAGCGGCTGTATGGGCTTTTAATGTTAGGTGGTTTTCTTTGCTGTAGGTGGCTTCAGCCAGATTCATATGCTGATCCTCAAAAAACATCATTGATTTTGAATAAAGATGACATTCGATGTGGTTGGCCAACTGTTATTACTGTACAAACAAAAGACCAGTATGGGGATGTTGTTCATGTTCCTAATATGAAGGTAATTACTGTAATCTTGGTAACTATTATACTTCATTGTGCCATCATTTAGTATTTGTTGTAGATACTTACAGAATACACTTGTATAGGGCAGAAAAGGGCATTCATAAATTCAGTGTAGTCAGACTTTCTTACCTCTAAGTCCACAACATTATCAAATTCTTTATTATGCCAACACCATTTCCTTCAGTTTATATCTTGTCTGTAAAGAGCTACACTTGTGTACATATGGAAATAATCAGTTGTAGGCAGTGTTTGATGGGGATGATGTGTAAGGGGACATATAAGAATCCATTTTTCAACTTAATTATTGTGTTTCATGACAAATGTATTAAAGTAACAGAAACCTTTGTTTAATCATTCTGTTGGACTCTCTCAGTGTGCAAACCACTGAAGTACTTTTGGTGAATTAAGTCAAATTTTGATAAAATTGTGTGAAATCTGCAGTATTTGAACATACTTTATTGCAGATTTAGGAAGAGTGATGCATGAACTAATTTTCCAGGTAGTCTCTTCTCCCTCAGCAAACTATGTACAGCTGGCTGTGTTACTTGCACTAATGGAGGTCTGTGGTACCTCTGGGGAAAAAGAAGTCAATTAAAATAATGTTAAAGAGCATGGTATAAAAGTACAGTGCTGATAAACTAGGGTGGCAGAGCTAGACAAGACCCAGTCTCACCAGTGCTGACATGCACCTTGCAGATCCTGATGATACACTCTGAAATCAGTGTACTCGTTTGGAAGGCTCTTTTCCTAGTCTGTAGGATATTCAGCTGTGGGAAAACTTAACTAAGCAAGCCAGACTACATGCTGCTTCCCAGGGGGTACTCTGGGGCTGGCAGAAGTCACACTGCCTGCCCCTTTACTAGTCATATGCCAGGTCAGTTGATTGCTTCTCTCATACATATTTACATTGTTCAGAGATGCTGTGCTGGGCCTTGCAAATTGTTTGGTGTAGACACATAGGTTTTTCACACAGCTGGATTTATGGTGAGCTCCCTGAGCACTTATCACTGTACATTATCAGGTATAAAAAACAATGTTGTGTGTGTTTTCTCCCTGAATCACCTTCTGTATTCCATATCTTACTGCAGGTAGAAGTCAAAGCTATTCCTGTTTCTCAGAAAAAAACATCTCTGCAACAAGAGCAAGCTAAAAAGGTACAACGGATACCAGGGAGTCCTGCAACAGCTGCGTCCCCTAGCAGTGATATGACCTTTGGAGGACTTCCTTCACCAAAGCTAGATTCTTCCTATGAGCCAATGATAGTGAAAGAAGCTCGATATATTGCTATTACAATGATGAAGGTAAGTTACTGTAATTTCATCAATGTAATTATAAAATTCGGCATTCAAAATGTGAAAAAGCATGTAAATGAAAGGGGAAAAAAGTATATTTGGTTTTGGTCACAATCTAAAAATACATTAATTACAAATTACTTTGGTTATATTTAAGTTCTAGCAGAAAACTAGGTGCATCAAAAGAGCCAATTGCCTGAACTCTAACACCATTATAAACTGGATTAGCATTTAAAAGGAAAAGTTGTCTTTGATTTTGAATCGTACTGATTAACAAACTAGTCTTGAACCACTCAGGAGAAATTAAAACAGCTATTGAAATGGTGAAGGGGAAGTAAAAGCAATGTATCCATATAGAGTTGGAGTGTTGCAGTGAATCTGTATTAGAAACTAAAACTGGTAAACATACGAAAAAAATCAGAACTCGGCAGAGTAAAATCAGTCATGATTTCTGTATCAGTGCATGAAATTTTAAACAGCATCTGTTGAAATTAGCTGTTGTCAAATGGATCAGCTCTCTCTTCTTGTTGAAACATGCTTAACTTCTACGTTTAATATGTTCTTGGGGAATCTTCCAGAGGTTCCTTTCAGGTTAGTCTTTTACATCCAAAACTTTAACATTTTTTTTTAATTCACAAGAGAGCTGCTTAAATTAAGGGCTGTCTGACATTTCGAGAAATGCAGATGTGTTACCTGCTGTATTTGATTAGCTTATTAACAACTTTACTGATTCAGGAAAGTGTAAACATTCTCTTCTACTTTCCTCCCTGCATTACCAAGTACATTCATTTTAGTGTAAAATGCAGATGTCCTGTGACCTTTTCATACCAGCCTGTATGTTGTATCAGTACTTGATATAAACATCCAAATATGATTACAAGCTCTGTCTTCTCACTTCATGACAGTAAATTATGACATGTTGTATAGAGACCCAAAATGGCTAAGCTGCATCTATGTTCAAATGTTATTGAACATTTAAACACTTCTTCTTCCCCTGTTTTTAATTTAACACAGGAGTCATATAACCATTGCAGCGCAGAGAGATTCTTGCTGAGGGACTTTGTGAAGTTCTAGGGCTACCATTAGTTACTTCTTGTGAGGCTTTTCTGTGCATTAATTTCACAGGAAACTGTGCAAGTGAACCAGGTCTTTTTTGTAATGGGAATCCATGGAAATACCACCTCATTATAGAGTGAATATGTCCTTTCAGTAGAAAGAAAACTCCATTGATAAATCCACTGTCCTGGTTTGCAGTTTTTGACCTGCAACATATTTTGCTTTATCCTCACATGGTCTCCAGTTCTCTACCTGAATTCAAAGGCTTATTATACAAGTGTGAGGTGAGAATAGATACAAGGACTTCTCTGTGAACAAAGGTTTAGTTAGCAATGCTTATGTTTATTGTCAAAATAATGGCTGTTTTGAAGAGAAAGTGAAGGTACTTTTTTTCATGTATGTATGTATGTGTCTGAATTTGTTTCTGGTTCCCTGACCAATGCTTCTGGTGGGTGTAAAGCAAGATTACTGAGTTCTTTGAGAAAATACTCTGCTTTCTTTTATCCATAACTGTCCTATAACTGGTAACTGTTGATTTTATGTTTGTTGAATTTAATCTGTTTATAGGCATATGAAAATTATTCTTTTGAAGAACTACGCTTTGCTTCACCAACACCAAAGAGGTAAATATCAAAAAAATTCCCTTTTTGATAGGGACTTAATTAAAATGCCCTGTTATTTCTGCTTACACCCAGACTCACAAGTCTTGATTGCCAGTTAAACTTGTTTAAGGGCAGAAGCAGAAAAATTGCTTCTTTTCTCTTTCTTTTTAAATTTACATATTTTTTCTTAAATTTAGGGATTTTGTTTAGAATTATTAATTTTTAATTGTGCTAATGTTGATTCACTATTTGTGTTACCTTCTCTGAATGTATTCTTTAATCATTTTCTGTGAATAAATGTGGCATAGAGAGTTATAACTTCATAATAATTAATAAGGGCGTAGTACATTGGATAGAGAAAAAAGGTACTACAGATGATTTGCAATAAGACAGTAATTGTTTAATCATTTCAATTGTTCTATTTATGTCTAGACCCAGTGAAAACATGTTGATCAGAGTCAATAATGATGGTACATACTGTGCAAACTGGACTCCTGGAGCTGTTGGTCTCTATACCATTCATGTTACTATAGATGGCATTGAAATAGGTATTTATTTTTCACTATGCTTAAGCATAAATTTATATTATATCCACTTTGTATACTGATAAATGTATGTCTTGGTGCTCACAAGGCTTTTATTACAGTTCGTAGCAAAACTTAGCACCCAAATAAGAAAAAAACCCCAGAAGAACTAAAGGAAAGGGGCAATTGTTTCTGACCATGCAGGAGTAAATAATATCACTTTTACTGTGGAAAATTGAGAAAGTGTGGTCTCTAACTGAGACTCGACCCTAGGTCTCAATTATTTGCACTAATTTTTTAATGCTTTGGGTTTCTTCCTTGCTGAAAGTCTTTCAGTTGTCTTGCTAGTCCTAGAGATTACATTATGAAATACTATAGAATGCTGTGGAAAGATTTCTTCTCCAAAAAGGTCTACTGAGGCCATTAATTTTTAGTTTGACTTTAACAGTCATTGCTGAGGGGATTTCTTTTAAGATTATTACTCGAGGTTATATCCATCTGGTTTTGGTTGGGGTTTTTTTGGTTTGTTTTGTTCGGGGTTTTTTTCAACTTAGTCTTGTTTCCTTATAGATGCTGGACTAGAAGTGAAAGTAAAAGATCCTCCAAAAGGAATGATACCTCCAGGAACCCAACTTATTAAACCAAAAGCAGAGCCTCAGCCAAACAAGGTTTGGAGAACTGAAAAAAAAAGCCCAAACTCCGCAATCAAACACAAACAGATAGTTACATTGGGGTGGGATTTTATTGTTTACTGCATACTTTCCATGTTACAGTTCTGCAGAACTTAAGGGTATTTGAAACCATTTTAATATACTAAATGGAATGAAATGAATATATTGGACACAGTGAAAGCTGTTCATTCCATTTTCTTTCTGTCTGTCCATGAATAAAACTGTTAGAAGCTCAACAGAAACTCCCTTAATCTTGGATTGTCGCACAAACATTGTGCAACTATTATAAAAGCTCCAGGCTGCATTCTGCACTATTATTAGTTCTTTGATACTGTACTATGAAATTAGTAGTATAAAGGGCTTTACAAAGATTTTGTTTTGTGATAAGGATCTTCTTCAGTCAATATGAAATCCAAAATTAGCTTCTGTAGTAATATCTACCTTTCTTAGAACATCATGATTTTATTTTTAATAGTTACTTTTTCTGTAGCGTTTGATTTCCCCATTTCACTTTGTCATTCCACCCTGGGGGACTAAAGTAGACATAAATAATGGAGGAAAGCTAAAAGGTGCTGTGGCAGTGCTATGAGGAAAATGCCCAGCTGAGGGGACCTCACATCTTCTCACCCATCATCCTCATCATCCACTTCCTCTTAAATGCAAAGGAAAGGATATTAAATGAGTCATTAAATTCTTTTTCAAATGAAGAAACCTATATTAAAAGATGTGGAATTCTGAAATACTACAAGGTTATCCTTCCCTGTCTTCGTACAGCTGCAAAGAGGGCTAAGAAATACATGATTACAAAAATGATTGGGTGTTTGCCAGCTTCTTACCTGTACAGCACATCCTGATTTACTTGTTTTACAACTTTCTGAATAATCTGTCAGCTGGTTTGTTGTACAGTTCCCCAGTCTGTAAATGCATCCAGCATCTGCTTGTACTACTAACAAGATTCTTTTCCCTGCACCCACACCTCAAAATAAGTATTTACCTTTAGTTTCCACACAGTTTTTTTATCCCTCATTACATTATTTCTCTTCACTTTTTTTTGTAATTTTTTTTTCTTTCCCAAAAAGAGAATTTTTACGTTTTCTCCCTTCTGTTGGAAGGGAGACTTCTGGTTACTTCATTATCTTAATTAAAACTTCCAGTTCGTTCTGTTTGAGATTCATCTCACAGAACTTAATGATATCTATCCAAGCTGATCATCATATGTGTTGTTTGCTGTTACCAAAGTGAGAGAGACATCTGGTCTAAGATGATATAAATTGCTGGATGGAAGTGCTGTGTTCTTTTGAACTTTTGCAGTGGAAATTGACATGACTGGTTCATACAATAGCAGCTATGTTTTGTCAACAGTCTTCATGACAGTTAAAAATACTTGACTAAAGTTAGGTCTCTGGTATTCTGAGGCATTACTTAGTGTTTAAAAATCTCCCTGTTTTCTTCTGCTCGCATGTTCTGTTTCTTGTTCCAAGTGCTAGTCTCTTTGAAAAAGAAGCCATCTTTCTGTGCTTTATATAGTGTCTGTAGAGCCTGCTGCAAAATACATTAGACCTTTCATGGCAAATCATGTAATCACATAATAAACCAGGTTAGAATAATTCGTTGTGTATGAGCAGTAGCATTAAATAGTAGAAATAGTCTAGAAAAGTAATTATTGCACTGTGCTACATGTATACGAAGCCAAGAGTACAGATGAGACATGTGTTAGTCAGAGAAAGTCCAATATACCAAATCACATTTTGCTGAGAGAAAGCTTGTTAGAAGCTTCTTCCTCTTCATTGTCAGCCTGAAATTTAATATAACCAAAGGACACTAACAGTGTATGCTTGGCGATGATCTGTTCTTGACTAGAAATGCCAAAATATTTTCGTTAAGGTAGTAGAACATTCAAATTTTGTAGTCAAACCTTACTTGAATTGCAAGATGAAAATAGAATAATATATATAAATACAGCGTATTACAATTTTGCAAAGATTTCTTTCTCTGCTATTTGAAGTCAGATGAAAATCTGGTTTTTGCTGTCCATTCAAGTTGCTAAAGGAGATTATCATAGTGATCGCTATTCAGCCTGGAGTGTATGACCCATAGGAACTGCTTCCTCCTCATTGGCTGTGAAACTTGGATTAACTAACATGCAGAAAATTTCATTCCACATTCTATTGAGGGAAACATCTTTCAAGCTATGTAATGTAATTCAGAGTAGCTGGAACCAAGAGGAAGGAAGCAGTTCTGATTTAGCTGAATTGGAAGTGGCAAAACTGGTACCATAGCACCAAATCTCTTGAAAACTGCTGTGCACTGCAGTACCTTAATTGTTGAGCCTTTCTGCATTAGTCACTCCTTTAGTCAGAATCCATTTTGTTATGAACTGGTTATGAGGATTACAGTGCAGAGTTACTGAACCATAGAGAAATATTCCAGGCAAAGAGGTGCTGTATCAGGAAGAAGACTCAGTTAAGTTTTTCATGGTGATCAGAAATGGAATATCATTTCATCTTTTTTTTGTTGTATTGCCTGTCGGTGGATCTGATCACTAAACTGTAGTTACAGCTTAAAGTTTTCTATTAACTAGTGAGCTGCTGCAAAGGGGAAAAATGCTCTTTCCTGGCCTGTGCATATCCATCCACATCTTGAGTGCCAATACTTCTTCCTCTAAATTCAAGGTTTCAATTCAAGTTTTAGCTTCTTATCATATGATTTTCTGAAGTAACATTTTTTACTGCAGGGACCCTAATTGGCAAGGCTCTGTTTATGGGCCTTTCTATGTTGAGAGTGCTGTCAGCAGTGATTCAGCCTTACATTTTTACAGGGACCTTGTAAGTCCTACTTTTGCCTATTGAAAAATCTAGATCTTTGGAGTAACAGAACTGTTAGCAAACAAAACCTTGCACATTCTGGACTAAGTTACATATGAAATTCTTCACGTTTCTGTCTTTTTTTAAAATTAGCTTTAAAATAAATGCCCTTTCTTAAAATAAATAGTTTATTTGGGGGGAGAGAGGAAATCAGACACTTAGCTGTTACCTTTCATTACATTTTCCTGAGTTTATTCTTTCCATACCATTCTGTGCTGTATGTTAAGTTATGAGTTTATACTACAGTTTATGCTGTTTTCGGTTTTGCCTGTGGAGTTTGAAAATAACCTTACAAGGAAAAAGCTTTATATTGCATGGATAGAATATATGCATTTCTTAAAACCGAAGACCAAAAGCATGGCTTACATTTGTTCTCTATAGGATAGGTACCTGATAGTGTGTTTAAATAGTGAAAAAAATGATAGTGAATAACAACTAGGAGATTTTTGGGAGTGTGGTAAATCAAACTAGTTACAGGGAGCATCAGGTCTAACCTTCCTGTGGAAAAGGGAGAAACTATTGAAAGAGCTATTTGAAAAAAAAGTAGAAAGATCTGTTATTTCTCTATTTTTAAATGGCTATTTAAACTCTATGGCCAAAGAAAATATTCACATTCTGGCCAAAAAGCTGACTAAAGAGGATATTGTCACAGCACAAATGAGCAGTGGTAATCCCAGGTTGATCAGTTACTGGTAATACTAAATTTGAAAAGGCAAAACCCTTGAAACTTGGAAGAATTAGTAAAACGAATGGAGGGCAGCAGTTAAAAGAATCAGAAGCTTGTAGTGAGTGTTGTGTGGTATAATGCAGATCTTTCTAAGGCTGAGTCAATGCACTTTCAGGGCTTTTCTTAACTTTATGATTTTATTGGTTATAATAAAAAAGGTGAAGTTACACAGAGCAGCCATGGGAAACTAGCAACAAACTGTAACTCTGAGACTGCCATCTCATCACTGGCATTTCAGAATCTATTAAACCTACTTCTTTTATTCTTTGAGAGCTCTGTTCCAATTTTTTCTTCCTTACTGTCTTCCTTTGCTTCTCTTAGGTTCGCAAATTTGTGGCCAAGGACAGTGCAGGGCTTCGTATCCGTAGCCACCCTTCCCTTCAGAGTGAGCAAATAGGCATAGTGAAAGTCAATGGATCCATCACTTTCATTGACGAGGTAATTAAGGGATTTCTGTTGAAAATTGGGCTAAGATGTGAAGTTAATTCATGCAAATAATGTTTTTTCGTGTTTAGATGTTGACATACACAAATTAAGAACATAACAGTATAAATCACAAAAATCTAAATCTTTACTAATTTAGTTTTTCAAGCTGTCATTTCCTTTTAATTACTTGAAAACCTGTGTAACAAACTTTCAAGACTAATAAGAGGAAACAAAATTCCTAGAGTTCGTCTTATAATAATGTCTTAAGAATTAAGGTGTTCATACCTTACTATTTCAACCCTACATAAAAATTCAGATGTAGGTGTTATTTTCATTGCATCTTTTGCTTACACTTCTGAAAGATCACTAGTGTGTTAAACTACTATGCGTGTATGGTTTTTACAATATAACTTCATATACAAGGAATATTTTTGCAATTTACTAAGTTATAAAAACAGTAGAAAACTGGCAAGTGGGAAACTTCAAAAAGCTTTATGAAGACTTGACTTTCCTCTTCTCTCAAAGCAACTCTTATTACTGCATGGTCTGATTTAAATTTATCTTTGCACCTTGCCTTCTAGAAAGATATGCTTCCCATTGCTTTGAAATTCTGGTTTTGTTGATGTTTCTCTTTACCTCTTTCTTAATTCTATCAGCATAGTGGTGATCATTGCTTCCTTGCTACTGTTGTCTGTCTGAAGTCTGTTAATCTTTACTACCTTTGGAACAGTTACAGAAGGGCATGGCTCGTTTTTGTTGCTTGTTTCCCATAGATCCACAATGATGATGGTGTTTGGCTGAGGCTGAATGATGAGACAATAAAGAAGTATGTTCCTAACATGAATGGTTACACTGAAGCCTGGTGTCTGTCTTTTAACCAGCATCTTGGCAAGAGCCTTCTGGTACCTGTTGACGTAAGTAAAAGGTGCCTTTGAAAAATACCCAAAAGGTACACTCTATCCTCATTACAAGACTTTCTTTAATTAAGGCTGCAAATGAGTCCTGAGGTAAACAATACTTTAGCTACCAAATACTACCTTATATGTTTGCATTTTTGAGGGCTGTTGTGTAATGAGGGTGGAGTGTAGAAAGGTGTGAGGCTTTTATGTTGAAACTTCTTGTCTTAGAAGAGAAACACAAATGCAAGGACTGCTATAATAGCATACATAAGTATAATCTTGCTAGTTTGTTGTCTGCACTAGATGTTTCTGATGCAAGATTTCATTGTCCGTAAAGCAGTCCTCTGATGCCATGATTTCAGAAGAGTATTGCAGCCAGCAGTGAATTGATGTAACTGAGGCTTTCTTAAAAAACTAGGGAAGTTCTTTAAGCTCTCTTGCTTTTTGTATGTATTTTTGATGAGTTTCATACCTAAATCCTTGAGTTATCAGTTTATTAACTAATCAAAGAGTCCCAGAGCATCAAGACTGAGTAAAAAACTGAATTTATAGGAGGAGACACAGTGTACCTGAGTAATTTCAATGGTGATCACCATCATAACAATTCAAAGATTACTTCTTTTGTGGAAACAAGATATAGTTTTAAAAAAGTACATTAACCAAACCAGTGTTTCTTAGAACAATTGTTGAAGTGCAGACCTTTCTTGCTCATCTGGCTTTGTGCATTGCCTAAAATTGGCAGTACCTTGGTTTCTTCAGGGTAGAATGTGAGAACCTGATCTAACTGCAAATACTGCTATTTACATTTGTCATCTTATATGAATTAGCTGCTCCTGCTGTTCAGGTGAAGCAGGGCTGTTTGCTAGTAGCAAACTGTGAAAGTTCATAAATCTCCTATGGCTGCAGTCTGTGTTCTGACACTATTAATGCCCTGCCCATATCAGAGGGGTTGGAACTAGATAATCTTTAAAGCCCCTTGCAACCAAAACTACTCTATAAATCTGTGATGTGACCAGATTATCTTCTTATTCACTGTCTTATCTATAAACTATTCGTTATTTTGGAATCACTTTAATACGGCATTTGGGAAGCAAAGTATTTCTGAATTCAGCCATCAGGCACCCAACACTGATAATGGGCATACTTATCTAATTTGTTGTAGAATATATGAAAACATGGACAAAAATTCAGCTTTCCTTAAAATGTTTTGCCCTAGAAATTGATGCACATGAGAATTGCTATATTATACTTCCACAAAACATTAATATTTGTATGCAGCAGTTGTATTTTACTCGTTCACCAGTGATAAAAGTAAATTCACCTTGACTAAGTAGTTAACTTTAGTAAATATAGTCAGTCTGGGTGGGTATTACATTGTTAAATTTATTTTTTTGTTTTGTTTTTTAGTTTAACTATTTTTAATTCTTTTTTACTTGCTGAAGGGAATAGTTTTGAGCTTAGCAGTCATGTATGTGGTTAGCAAGAAGTTTCTGCTAACCGCATACATGACTTTCAAATTGCTCTAGTACACTCTTACTTCTAGAGAAGAACATACCCTGTGCTCCCTAAGAAAAGCCCAAAAGGAAATGACTGTCATAAATAACATTCAATCCTGATAATGTAATCTTAAGAATTCAAATTTTATTCGAATAAGTAGGTCAGGTACAATCAAATGTGAAAAACAGCATTTAATTATCATACATTTCATTCTCTTCTTCTGTAAACTTCAAATAAAATCGGTTTTTTTCTTTTTTTTTTTCTTAAATAGTGTTGTAAATTAGTTTTGATACCATTTAGACTATTAAGAGCTGGTAGATATGCCTGATTTTCTTTTAAGCAGCCAGTTGCATTACGTCTTTAATGATACAAGGTGAAATGACACATGCTTACTTAGTTTCTGATAAGCAATGGCCAACATAGTAGAAGTCTGTCAGAAGCAACTATTGTGACAATGTAGCTGTATATAATGAGATGCGTTTTGAACTAGTTTTAGATGGAAGGTTTCTTTGCATCTCTCATATACTTTAGATTTTTGAAAGAACTTAACACCTCCTGAAACTATTGGATTTCATTATGAGCATATATAAGCATAAAGATTTGTCATTTGATTCATAATAATAAAAGGAAAAACTGTTCTCTAACGTTTTCTTTCTTAAAGGCCACAGAACAAAAGTCAAGGTTCAGTGGCTTACTTTTGAGTGCCTTAGTCTTTACTGCATGCTTTTCCAGCATTATGCCCCACACAGCTTTATGAAATTCAAGAAACTCTTTTGTAAGCTCCTGATTTTTGTAGCTCAGCTTAAAACTTTTTTTCTGCTAAATCTTGATCATCACTTAAGTAAATAAAATCACATTACATTTTCTAAAATATGTAAAAAAAGTATATTTTTGAAAGCAAGCTGTAATGCTTCATCTCTGTATTAATTGAACAGTGAACAAAAAACCCCAGCATTTTGCAGCAGCGTTAATTTTGGCCTCTTGTCCTCTTGAGACGTATGTTGTATCTACATTTTATTTATTGACATTAACTAGGTATTTTATGGGAAAACAAACATTGAATATTGTAGATCTCCTAAATATTTAGTTTCTGTATATTTTGACCAAAGCTGTTATATTTAAAGACAAATGATCTTAGGATAGCGGAGACCCAATGTAGTTACTGTTTATCTGAGCTGTGGTCATTTGCTTGCTTAGAAAATCTCTGTAGTTGAATCTGTTCCTCTTGTTGCTCTTGTGCTTTCATGAGAAACTGCTTTACAGCCATTGATCTGAAATTGTGCTTCCAGTAGATCGTAGGCAATCTGATTATGAGACTATGAATTTAATAGACTCTGATTTTGGATGAACTGCTTTCATCCCTAGTAGTCACTTTTCTTTTTGTCTTGTGACATTGTTAACTTTTTGAGAAAGTACTTATGAAGTTCCTTAAACATTTATGTTCTTATACTTACACATAGGACGTAAGTAGAAAGGTACAAACATCATAAACCAGTACACACTAGGATGCAATAAATTTGATCTTGATTAAACTCTGGAAGATGACTTCAGATAAATCACATTCTAAATATAGTTTTGTTACTTAATTTTAAATATAAAACTTTACTATAAGGTGTATTGTACCCTGCTGCCCCGTTATATCATTACATTCTTCAACCACTGGGCAGGCAAGCAGAATTGAGAAACTGCATTTTTTAAAGAAACCATTATTGCAGTAGAAGAAAGAACCAGAATTAGTGTATAGACAGCAGTGTTTGGTCACAAAACCTCAGAATGTGCTGTGGAAACATTGAAGGACATTTACAAGAGCTTTCTACCATCTTTCAGGCATGATGGAAGGCAGTTGGAAAGTAAGATAATGTTGAATAAAATGTCAAGTTTTTTTTCAAACCTAAGGCTTATTTTAATAATACTGAGATTATGAATACTTCTCAATGATCTGCTAATTTTTGGTGGCAGCTTTAAGTAACTTTTTTTTTTTCCCTGAAACTTTATTGAAAAAAAGTATGAATTCCTAAATTTTTTTTTTTTTTTTTTTTTTTTTCTTTTTGAAAGGGAAAGCTTGAAAGGAAAAAAGGACCTTAATCTGCAGATGGTAACATAAGGATTAATTATTGAGCTTGTATTTAATACTTTCTTCAAAATGAAAACTAAAATGCATGCTGGATCTGTTCAGCAAAGCTAACATACAGTGTGGTAATAGCCAGGAAGCTCTAAAGCTCCCAGACAAAACGAGAGCTTCTAGTTTCATCTTCTTAGTGTTGTGAAGGCAGCCTGGTTCCATTTCACTACTATTGGTTTCTTCTGTGTTTTACATGTACAGCTTTACAACATACAAAAATAGATCTTCAAAGTGATACTTACATATTTTACGTACAGGTAGTCCATATTTCTCTGCAGAAGTCCATGGCAAAATATGAGACATGCTGCAAAATAATATAATCAGTCAGTTAATCTGTGTTGGATACTTACGAAATCCACTCTCATTAGGCAAGCATGGGCTTCTTACAGTTTTTGTGGGTTTATTTCAAATTGATAAGCCTTTACCCTGCCAATCTTCCTTTCTAAGAGCCTCCCCACCTTCCTTGTGCCCCATACATATCTTACTAGGGCATTGGTACCTCTTTCTGTTTTAAGCAGAGGTACTGTAAATTCAGAAGAATGCTGGTGTTTTGACAGTTTTTCTCTTTGGCAAAAGCACAAATGGTTTGTGTTACTGAAACTTGTTGTAAGCAGATGTTTGGCAAGCAGAATATAACTGAATGATTTGCTTCTATCATGAGACAGAAGCACGAATTTACTTACTTTTAACATGTGACTGTCTTTGAAGAAATATAGGGAAGACATGCCAAGAGTGTTTTCTACTTGTTTCAGCTTACAGGGGTTCGTTGCCTTTTCTTTAATTACTGTTAATTTTTAATGTGAGTGCTGTCCAGTGAATTCACATTGTTTCCCTATCAGAATGGGGATAAAAAATGAAAATTCATTTCCTGTTCACGGAGATAAAAAGCTTGATGTGCCAACGGGATTCTGTCATAAATACCCATTATTAGTAATACTTTATACATACTATTAATCGTTTTCTTTGACAGGAAAAGTGAAAAATTATTTGAAATTAATAGAAACCAGTTTATGGAGGAAAAATGGTTTCTTTTTCATGTTTTCCAGTGGTTAATAAATGCTGTCCTAGCTATTCTGTGAGAGGAAAAAATACACAGAACAGCAGTAGTCATTTCTAGAGTTTTTGTTATTTGTTATAAAATTAATGAAGCCTCCGCGGCAGCTCTGTTTAGTTTATGATAGTTCATAAATACCTGGTAAATGCATTTTATGTTTTATGAAACTGATGAAAGCTTAGTATTCTCCTTACAGCACTCTGAAATCTTTGGCTCTGGTGAGGAGCGCAATATTGGTGTACAAACTGGTGAAATCATTCTGTGCAAGTGAATTGCTTTCAGCAACAGAGTGCTTAGCCCTTCTGCAGCTATTCAGTTCTGGCTTGGTGACTTAAAGTCCATGTGCATTTATCTTGCAATAGTTGAAATTACTTTTCAGAACAGCAGACTATCTTGCTATACAAACCCGGGCTTTGTGGTGAGACCAACTACTGTTTCATTGTAACAGAAGCAAGGGATTTTTCTCTACATGGAGTCTCCAGCTTATAAGGAATGTCTGGCTCTTAATTTCAGTAAATGGCATGACACACTACATCCATTTTGAGCTTTTGACATGCTGAACTGGTTTTGTTTAATGGATGATTTACCATGGTGAGCAATGGACTGGGGTGACTTGGTCAGGAAAGCAACACTTATCCTTCTGCAAAACATTCTACCAGTAAATTTACATGTGGAGAAAGTTTGCATTATAGTACTTCGAACTTCTTCCTCCAGTGTTTCTCTGTTCCCATTTCTTTGTTGATATATGTCTTTTTTTCAAACTTTGTTGCTCAGAATATCTTTAATGCTAGCCAAGGAGTAAGGGATTTGGACTTTTTTACATGGACTTCCAAAGCTTTACCCCTTAAGGTGAGTTAAATGACAGGAACAGTCATTCTGTATCTTGTGTTTTCAGATTGTACCTTATGACTCAATTTCATACTAAATATTCTTTACAGTCTGTTTTACTTTGAATTATTTTTACAGGAAATGGCAGATTTGCATATGGTGCTGTATCTGTGTCTCTTCTTTTAGGATGAGAAAAAATACCAGGGCAGATTATTGAGTTTTCCTTAACTCATAAGTAGCATTTTCCTTTTTTAACAAACCAGATTACAAATTGAGTGATAGCCTAGTGTCATGTTTTAAGTCCTGTTGGCAAGCCAGCCACACAGTTTCTCTTCTCCCCTGGCCTTTCTTCCCTTCTGCCTCCCCCCACCCTCGCTCCCAGAGGGATGGGGAGGAGAATCTAAAGAATGTAACTCCACAGGTTGAGATAAGAACAGTCCAGTAACTAAGGTATAACACAGATCACTGCTGCTACCACCAATAATAATAATGATAAACGAAGTAACAAGGGAAGAGAATACAATACCACCTGCCAAAATGAGCCCGACCGAGCAGTGAGTGCCCTTCCGGGTAACTCCCAGTTACATCTGGGCATGATGTGCTGTGGTATGGAATACCTCTTTGGTCAGTTCGGGTCAGGTGTCCTGTCCCTGCTTCCTTCCGGCTTCCCCTTCTCCCTGGCAGAGCATGAGTCTCAAAAAGTCTGTGGCCAGACCAAACATTTGAGCAGTAACTAAAAATATTGGTGTTATCAGCGCTGTTCCCAGGCTGAAAGTCAACAACACAGCCCTGCACCAGCTACTAAGAAAGAGAGAAAATGACTGCTACTGCTAAACCCAAGACACCTAGTATCATAATAAAGGCTTTCATTCTCATTGATAGACCATGTCCTAGTAATTTCTTTTTGTTATTGGAGTGTTTACATTAAGTTGCAGCATTTAATAAGATGATATTCCTATGAGGAAGGCCACAAATATTTAATAAATACTTAGCCCATTCTTAATCATTTTATTTTTAAATTATAAAATAGTAGGAACAAGTTATGTTACGTATAGTTAAGCAGTTAAAATCATCTGCAGAAGTGCTTCTCTAAATCACTTTGTAGCTCTGTAGCAATTTATAGGCAAGGGGTTTTTTTTCAGAAGACATTGTAATAAAGATGACACTCAGTATTTGTTTAAAGATTAAAAACTTGGTTTTCCACTGAATCTTTTTCCCCAAAATAGCAAACTGCTTTATTATTATGTCAAAATCCAGACAATATTTAAGCTGTCTTTAAAACATACAAATAGATTTTTTTTTGTCCACTGAACCAACCAGTTTACCAGCTTGCATTAACTTGCTTTGAAACTTAGGTACTTACAGAACAGATTCATTGTTTGTATAAAGGTTTCTTGTAAAGACTGCAGTATTAGTCTTCACATAGTGTGCAGATCAAAAGGCTGAAAGTATGGTAATTAAAGAGAATAAGAAAATACTTATGTTATTTTCTTTTTATTTAATAGAGAAGTTTCGTTTAAAGCAGGTGATAGTATTCTAAAAAGCAGGAGGTGAACTCGTGGAAGGTGTTACTGTGGATGCAGAAATTATCAGCACATTTAGAAGAAATTAAACAAATTTATAGAAATCAGATTCATAAATAAATATTAAGGAAAATAGGAAATATCCTCCAACATCCAGTAATAAAAAGATATTAAATGTAGGTGGTGTATAAAGGACAGACCACTATTAAGGACTTGTGTGCTAATTCTAAGGAGCATCTCCTGTTGCCACTGCTAAACACAGTGAATTGGATTAGGTGATCCACTGGCTTCATTTTGTAGAGCATTTCTTAGTTCTTAACTTTCAAGTGTTCCTTTAAAAGCAGCCAATACTTGCATTATAAGCATAATAGAGCTCGCTCCTGCTTCTTACTTGCTTTCTTCTGAAAAAAACCTGTGCATTACTTTACTTCTGTACCTTGTAGTTTTCAGTACAAGAGCCTTTTTCTTCAGGCTGTGGCTGGCTGAAAAATTTATGCTACTATTTCTCTCAGTAACTACTGTTTTTTCTCAGTAGGAAACTCAAAAATTGTTTTCTCATTTCAGATTTCAGTATAAATTTTCTCTGTGATTGGTACCAGGTGAAATAAATTTGCAGACCATTTTTATTCTCATAGTGAAAATAATAAATATGCACTAATATTGACATGTGCATTTAAGAATATATGGTGTTGCTGTTCTTTGTCTTTACTCTAAATTAGCAGTGTGTTCTAAATGTTAAATCAAAAAAAGCATATCATTTGGAAAGAGATAATATTCAAATTCTCTTTACACAGCCCCAAACTTTTTGTCAAAATTTCAGAAATATAGCAGGAATAAAGTGTGCATACTGATAAATGTCAGTATGAAACGAGGTTTAGTGAAAGTCGTTAGAATAAATAATTTGTCTATAGTGGTAGATATGAGATACTACTTTTATAGAAATGGTTAGGTTTACACCACCTTTGTTTCAGGAGTAATATGGTGACTTTCCAGTTAATACCCAATTTGCTACTAGTTAGTTGTTCATCATTGCACATTAAAATTAGCAGTATAACTAGTACCTCTTTTTAGCTTTGAAATTTAGCCATTGTAGTCTTAAATATTTATTATCTAAAGAGTTCAAAGGTATTATTAATAGGTTTTACTCTGTTTTGTTTTGCCCTTTTTTTTTTTTTTTAATTTCTCAGGAATCTAGGTGTAATACTGATGATTTTTTCAAAGACCTAAATTCACACTGCCCACAGGAAGCAGTGATGCAAGAACAAGATATGCCATTCCTTCGAGGTGGACCTGGAGTATACAAGGTAGTGAAGACTGGCCCATCAGGTCACAACATCAGAAGCTGCCCTAACCTTAGAGGTATCCCAATTGGAATGTTAGTTCTGGGAAACAAAGTCAAGGCAGTGGGCGAGGTATGGATCCTTGTAGCTTCAGTTCATGTCTTCATAGATACCAGTATATAACAGTAGTAAACACAACAAAAGACTCTGCCCCTGTACAGGTTTCTTTTCCAACCCTCACGATAAATACTAACCTATGAACTTGGTTTATATTATAAGTACTAATGCAATTATGTCTTTTGCCTTTTAGCTGTGTGCATTGATTGGAATAATGTTAAAATTGTATTGCAGTTGCATATGCTTGCTTATGTATTTCTGTTACAGTTAACGTTATGCTACAGTATTCCTTACAAAATTACATTTCATGTTCAACTTTTTTGTTGTATTCTTTGACAGAATTTTGTTTAATTGAAAAGATGTTTTTTCTAGGATCTAACCAATTAACACGTTCTGTTTCTCTGTATTGATTGTATTCATTTGTTCAGTTGCTGAACTATTGTTACTATTCCCAGCTGTGGTATTTTATAGTTAAGAGGGGCTTAAGGATGAAGTGTGTCATGCTATTTCCTAAATATACTGTCAGGGAAAAAATTAGTGCTTATACATACTTTGCATAAAGAACTTGGTATTACAATTCTACTGTTGCAGCCACCAATAAAAAGGCATGTTTTGGTGAATAGCTCCTTCAAGTTTTTATATGGCTTTTTTTGGATGTTCTGAAGTTGTGGTATTGGTGTTTTGCTTCTTTTGAACATAAACAGGTTTAAGATTTTTAGAAATACTCCTAACTGTAAGTGTGCCATAAGTAGATTTGGTACTTAAGTCTGCCTCAGTCTGTGGCCTTAATTTAAGAAACTTTTTTTTTTTTACATTTCCCTTGTAATATAAAGATTGGAATGAGTGTGGTTTTTTGTGTACTATAAGAAGTTGCTGAATAATGCTGCTGAATTATCTGAAAAGTCAATAAATTGCGTTTTTTTTATGTGTGTGCATCAGGTGACTAATTCAGAAGGTACGTGGGTGCAAATGGATAAGAACAGCATGGTAGAGTTCTGTGAAAGTGATGAAGGCGAGGCATGGTCGTTAGCTAGAGACAGAGGTGGAAACCAGTATCTCCGACATGAAGATGGCAAGTTGTTGTTTCCTTTTTTTAATTTAACTTATTAAAAATTAAACAGTCTAAATGTGACAAAGAAGTAAAGACAGAACTGAGTTTTAAACAGGTATGACATTAATTTACGCTTTTTCATTCGAGTTACTTTACACAGTTGGACTTCAGAGTTGTTTAGAAACATACTTCAAATATTTTTTAAAAGAATAGTTAAAATATTTCTCCATGTTTTCTTCTGTACCAGTTACCAATCATAATTTTAACCATCCTTCTTTCAGCGAAGAAGGGGAATAACCAGGAGTTTTTAATGTGTAAATTATGGATGGGGAAAAAGTGTTTTTGTAATACTTAGCACAGTGGGTTTTTTGTAGTCATAGATTCACCATTTTTGGTTATGTGTAATAATGCCAAGTTCTGAGGAGTTCAAAGAGCACAAGTAGATTCTAGAAATTAACTATTTGTGAATTAGAACAATACCTTGCTGTTGAAAGCTTATTTATTCACTATTAGAGTTGGTAACTTCATCATTTTCGGTTCTAATATGAGGCTGTTTGCTTTTCCAGTAGAAAATTATTTCTCTGAAGTGAATAAATTAAGCAGTGTGCAGAAATTTCCACTCAAGAGTGCTTATAACTTCACAGTATTTTGTGTATTTTTAGTCTTTTCTAGTTTTAGTATTTTTAGATGTCATTTAATCTTTTCTGAAATTCCTTGATGCTTTAAGAAAGAATTCCCAAGTTCGGAACAATTTAAATAAGACCCTTTCTTGAAGGTCTGTCTTCAGATTCTTGATACTTCTGTACTCTTACTGAAAGATGTCTTTAAGTACATAATTGTTTTCACAGAAAAACAAAAATGCAAGCTCCAGACTTTGAGGTCAAAACCCTGTAGTAGGACTTTTACAATTCAGTTCATAGGGATACTATCTTAGAAACTTTCTGATGCGAGTCCTAAGCCTCGACATGTCTGGTATTACCCTTTCTAGATGAGTCTATGTTTTTATAAGCAGGGTGAAGATAGGTGTTCCTTGTGCATCTGCCTACACAGTTTCAGTAGTTATTAGTGCAGTTACTAATATTTCAACCTATTTTATGTTCCTAGTCTATTTTAGTACCAGGTGAAACTAATGTGCTTAAGTGACATCCGAAAATTACTTTAATTAATTGCTTTTATTTACTGTGAAATTAACTAGAACTAGTGTTTGCCATCAGTTTCAACGCTTTTGCTAGAGGAAAATAGTTAGTATTTGGAGGAGCTCCAACTACATTTGCAACTACATTGCAATTACTTTTGTATTTTCCTTATTTAATAAAATGATAATGAAATTCTCAGAAAGAAGTAGGATTTCTGTCAGAGAGAAAGCAAAAGTCTTACTGAATCCAGAAGTCTTCAGCCAGGTATCCAGATACTTTAGCTGAAATACAAATATGTAAAGGGTGATTGTCAGGATGATGGAGCTAGGTTTTTTTCAGTGATGTCCAGTGATAGGACAAGGGGCAATGGGTGTAAACTGGAGCA
>JBCJKH010063566.1:53029-82852 GCA_039877255.1 Loriculus beryllinus
CACTTGTCTTATTCCAGTTGTACAAAGGGGTCTCTCTAAAAGAGTGCCTTCTAACGTACAAATTCTCTTTAAAATTATTAACACGGTGAGAATTTGACTATTTTTTTCGAAATGAAGGAACAGGAATTGGAATTATAACTGAAAATAACATAATAAGAATGCAAAATGATAGATTTGGAACTTAAAGTTCCTGCTGTTATCTCACTCCAAGTTTCATTTAGAGCTGTACCTCTAACAGATTTAATGTCAGTAGCCACTCTACTGAAATTATCTTGAATTGCATCAGATTTAACTTTTGCTTAAGGCAACATTATTTGTAAGGGTTGATACAGACTTGGGTGTATGTCTGTACTGTTTCCTAGAGAAACTCTTCTGCTAGTTATGTCTCTTGATAATACTGAGAATCCACAGTTCACATTATGTACATGAAGTTTTCCAGAACATTACACTATTAAGGTGCATTCATATTTGAAAACAGGTAGTTTTTATGGGTTTAATATATTTTTCTTCATTCTTTCCAGTGAAACTTTCCAACACAAACATCTAGATTGTCTCTAATTTTATCAAAGCCGTAACTCTCATTGGATAATCTACACATATTTTTAGACCCTAAATGCTAATGCTGAAATAACAGAGTATCTTTTATTATTTTAAAATTTAATTCAGGGAAAATATTTTGAAGTAACTGTTTCTCAGTTGAAACTAATGCAGGAGTTTAAACAATGAAATCCAAATACTTAACAAAGGAGATGCATATCATTTAAAGTACTTGTTTTGCCTTTACTGCTTTTTCCATTGAATCTGTGCTGCTTCTGTGCAACTGTTTTCCACTGTAGAAACTCCATCCTGCTGCCTTGCTTCTCGTGAGCGTATTTACAAAACTAGTGATGTAGCTGGGCCTGCCTCTGCTATTTCATCTCTCTCTCACAAACTGAAGGGTGGGTATGCATGTCAACATAGCAAGGTTATTCAGATTTTTACATTAAAAATGGTTGTTCTGGTTGTGGTTTTGGTTTGGCTTTGTTTGGGTTTTTTTTAACTCTTTCCATACATTTTCATTTCATTCACTTAATAAAATAATGTTTTGAAAGCAAATGTTCAGGTTTGGTCTTTGCTGGGAGCTTGTTTGGTATAACCATTCAGTGTAGCCTTTCTGAGTTGCCTCAGCTTCATGATACATGATCTGGCGAATTCCTTCTGCTTTGCAGAGAAGTGACCGTTAATCTTATCTAATAAGGCCTGTTTCCAAACAATAGGCAAATGAAATACAGAAGAAGAAAGGGGAAAAAATTAAGGTTTTTTTGTTTGCTTGCAGTTAAAGCAGTTTGCTACATGGTTATGCAGCTTTTTATTTTGGGGTTTTGGGGTTTGGTTTTTTTTTGTGCTGATAGTCTAGAATTATAATCAGGATTATTTATCTGTATATGTGCAAATCCAAACCTTTGCTTTTTGCGTATTTTTTTTCCTTGCTGGAAGCTGCTGTTAAGCTATGCCTTTCATAAGCAGTTTCATTCCAGAACATTGTCCCACTTGATATTCACTAGTCATGCATATATTTTGAGTTTGATACATTGCTGAACGGCTAGCAGTGTTCTATGTCCTTGTCAACTTTTCGCTGTACTTTCCTTTATAAGGAATTCTGTAAAAAGGTTCTATCTAGAGAATTTTCTCATCTGGCACATGACCAGACCTTAAATTAATCTTTTTATTTGTTTGTGGGAAAAGTGTGTTTAAAGTAATTACTGTTTACATTTCTGAATTCATGTATCACAAAGTAGACATCTCAAAATAGCTTGTCAGTAGAACTGGTGAATAAGTGAGCTGATATGAGCAAAATGCTTGGAAAGAAACCTTTTAGTTTTGGGTCCTTTGGGGTTTTTTTTAGCAAGAACAATCATTTTATAAATCATGATGTACCATGCTATGTTTTCCATTCTTCTCCTCCCTCCTTCCGAAGAAAAAAAAAGCTTACAAGAAAAAAGAATAAAGATGGAGTAGACTCTCAAAATTTATTATGATCCTGTTTGAGATGTTCTCATTATATTCTGCTGTTTACATTTGGCATATGGTTTCTGAATATAGACAAAATATTTCTTCTCTGCCTGGAGAAGTATTAACTCCTACCATGTTCTATCTCCTGGGAAGCCTATCCTTCAAGCTTGTCAAATATTCCAGTATAGGTATCTTTCACTTTTTCCTGTTACTATTTGTTTTATTATAAGCTACTTAAATACAGAGGTACAAAAATAATAATTGTTTTGTAACTTCAGGAAACATCTGGGTTGCTAGGCTTTGCTCCAAAAAATACATTTGTTTTTGTACTATGAGAGGTAACAGTAGGAGAAACTGCTCCTGTATATTTTCTAGCATACAGATAAGGCTTCATGAGTTGAGAACTGGAAGAAGGTGATTCGGATCCCATAATTCAAAAGGAAGTAAACACAGATTTCCCACCTCTAACTAGTGAAAACCCATCCAGATCAGAAGGACTTAACTTCGCAGTGTAAAGTCTCACTCTGTGGGAAACAGCTATATTTAATTAACAACTGCTGCATAACTCACCAGTAATTTCAGCATTGCTTGTTTTAATTTTCAAAATACAATTCTACAAGACTGTGTTCACAAAATTACTAGAAGCAGATTGCTTTAATGAGCTGCTACTTTGCATATACTGAGGGTTTATGTATTTATATTCGCTGCCCATAGTTTTTATAATTCTGTGGATTAATATATGTGCAAAATCAATGTGCACAGAAACAATAAATTAGTGCATCAAAATAAGTGGACATCATAGACCACAGTTGATAGTTTAGTGGCTGGAAAATGTGGGTTGGTTTGTTCAGTGGTTTTTTAGTAGGTTGTGTTCCGGTAGCAGAACATTGATAGTTTGTGGCCTTTAAAAGGAGTATCAACATGAATCATTTTGGGCATGTCTGTAAACTTCTTACTCGATTTGCCTTGTTAACTGTATTTACTTGCTATGTTTCCTGACTTTTTTGAGCATCAAAGAAAATAAGTCTGCTAATACATTTGTTCTTTCTGCAAGACTCTTGTTGCAGTTAGGCTGTAACTCCCTGTTTTCTGTTGAAACTGTGGTAAACTTGGATAACTCCTGACATTTTCCTAGAGTATTGTGCTTCCTTTACTAGTGTTTTTGGGTATGGAGAACTGTGCCTTTTGATACCTTCATAGTAGTGTTTCTCTGTAAATATTTCCTAAAACTTGTTTGCATGTATCTTTGGGACAAGAAAAGTGTTGAGAACATTCTAGAGGAAAAGAAAGTCCCTCTGTATTTCCTTCCGTTTTGCTGTGAACAGATGCATGTGATTGATTTTTATCTTGTGTTCAGATCTTTTTAATCCTTTTGTGTTACTGTTTTGTATTATTAAAGCTATCACTGTCGAAGTATAATAATTATAAAATATACTAAACAGGTGACCGAATGAATTTCACAGGAGCTGCTAGACCAATTTCTCCATCAGGAAAATCAGACATGTCTTCAAAACATAGAGCTGACAGCAGGTCACCCAAGCTTGATGTGCGAATAAATAGAGCTGCTGCTGAGCAGAAGAAACCTAGAAATACAGATGGCTTA
The DNA here is from genome assembly GCA_039877255.1 of Loriculus beryllinus. Lineage (NCBI taxonomy): Eukaryota > Metazoa > Chordata > Aves > Psittaciformes > Psittacidae > Loriculus > Loriculus beryllinus. The sequence continues at coordinate 56,625 of JBCJKH010063566.1, forward strand.
TCTGCCAGTGAGTCTCTTATGCTGAAATCAGATACTGCAAAATTGCGATCAGACTCTCACAGCAGGTCTTTGTCTCCAAATCATAACACTTTGCAAACACTGAAAACTGATGGTAGAACAACTACTGGTCTGAGAGCTGAATCTCCAGGGCCAGGAACCCGGTCATCTTCTCCAAAGACAAAGACACTTACAGCTGTTAGATCTGGTGCTAGTTCTCCACGATCCTCATCACCACATGACAAAACTCTACCTCAGAAAGCCCCTTCTCCTGTAAAAACAAAGCTTGATCCTCCTCGAGAACGCTCCAAATCAGATTCTTACACGTTAGATCCAGATACTCTTCGCAAAAAGAAAGTGCCGCTAACAGAACCCTTGAGGGGCAGGTCCACTTCACCCAAACCAAAAATTATTGCAAAAGATGGAAAACCTGTTACAGAAACGGAAAATAGAGCTCCTTCCCCTCATGTTGTACAAGAAAATCTTCACAGTGAGGTAGTTGAAGTATGTACTTCAAGTACTTTAAAGACTAACAGTATTATTGATAGTACCTGTGAAGACAACACAGAATTCAGAAGTGTGGACGATGGTTCTAATAAAGTTCATTTCAGCATAGGAAAAGCACCACTGAAAGATGAGCAAGACATGAGAGCATCTCCAAAAGTGAGCCGTAAATGTGCTGGTAGACACACAAGACCCAAAAAGGAAAAATCCAGTTTTCTTTTCAAAGGAGATGGCTCCAAGCCTGTAGAGCCTGCCAAGCAAGCAATGTCACCTTCTGTTGCAGAATGTGCTAGAGCTGTATTTGCTGCATTTCTCTGGCATGAAGGTATTGTTCATGATGCTATGGCTTGTTCATCTTTTTTGAAGTTTAATCCGGAGCTATCCAAAGAGCATGCACCAATTCGAAGCAGTCTTACTCAACAGCCTGCAGAGGAAAAAGAAACAAAGTTGAAAAACAGACATTCATTGGAAATATCATCTGCTCTTAACATGTTCAACATCTCGCCTCATGGACCAGATATATCTAAAATGGGTAGCATCAATAAAAACAAAGTCCTCTCAATGTTAAAAGAACCACCTCTGCATGAAAAGTGTGAAGATGGAAAAACTGAAACTACCTCCTTTGAAACATCGACTCACCACACAATAAAATCCAAGTCTCCTCTTCCATTAACATTGCAGCACTTGGTAGCTTTCTGGGAAGATATTTCTTTAGCAACTATTAAAGCAGCTTCCCAAAACATGATTTTTCCAAGTCCTGGTTCTTGTGCAGTGTTAAAGAAGAAGGAAAGTGACAAAGATAACAAGAAAACTAAAAAAGAGAAAAAGAAAAAAGAAAAGGTTGAGACTAGGCCAAGAGGAAATCTTTTTGGTGAGATGGCCCAGCTTGCAGTGGGAGGACCTGAAAAAGATACTATCTGTGAGTTGTGTGGAGAATCCCATCCATATCCAGTGACTTACCACATGAGACAAGCTCATCCAGGTAAGAGTTCATATTTTTTAATTCCCATGCCAATGTGTAAAATATATTGCACATGCACGTTTTGGTATTAGCTGCTATTATGAAAATGTGTCAGACTGTCTTGTTTAACATTATAACACAGTTTTGCTATATAAGCTAAAGTAACACTTAAATGTAGAAATTACACCTTTGTGTATGTTATCCTTAAGTAGTTGTGGATCTAAGCTTTCAAAGATGCTCAAGCAAGTTGTTTGAAACAAGGCCAAAATATAACAAGCCAATTTTACAGTAGATCTTCAGAGCAGAAACATGCCATTTATTAAACTTTAGGACTTGAAGCTGTGCTGAGAGAAATGGAAATAAAAAATATGAGATTGATTAATTAGAGTTTCTACATTGCCAAACGTTTTCTATTACTGTTCTACTCTAAATAGTAGAAAACTTCTTTATCTGCTGTGTCAGCACTGGCTATCGGTGACTTCGTTACAGTTTTGTAAGTGTATCTTACAAAAATCCAGTCCATGGCTCTAGACAGTTTGTATGGTAAAACACAACCTCAGGCTCATATATTGTCTCGTGATTTGAGTCCCTGATTTTTTTCCAGGACTTTATTTTCAGGAAAATGGAGTAAAATCAGTGCTAGGTAGGCATTATCTTAGTCAGTCAAATGAGTTCAAAAGTTACATAAGTTGTGTTTTCTTTAGAAAGAGATCGCTAATACAAGGAATTAGCTACAGTGTAGCTTGTAATAAATAACCTCATTAAAGACAAAATTATTTCTGTGTTTTCTAGTTTGTAAATATAACTAATTAATTGTTATCAGGCTGAAGATGTGTGAGCTTGTTTTAGCACTGTATGAAAAGTAAAACAAAATTAAGGAGCCTTATTATTCAGAGGTATGAATGCCATGAACCTTTCTGAGAACCAGTAATCTCAAAGAAATGCACTTAATTCCCTTTTAAGCTTTGTTAGGCAGGGGGTAGGTTTTCTGTGTTAAATTATATATTATATTGGCTAATATATAATACTGATCTTACCATCCCTTAGCTGCCTGAATAGGGAGCTGTTAATGCTTTGGATAACTTTATAATAAAAACTTAAAAAAATAAAATGCATTTGGATTCTTTGGGTACAGGTGGGACACATGGACATGCACTTTGTTTTTTAATCAGTTCAGAGATAAAGAGAAAGCCCAGGAAAAGACAAGCATTTTCCTTCCCCTTCTCCATCCCTATTTGACAGTAATAGATAACATAATAATAAACCTTCTTTTGAAATTACTTTTTCTATCTTTTTCCCAATATAGGTTGTGGCCGTTACACAGGTGGCCAAGGTTATAATAGCATTGGGCACTTTTGTGGAGGATGGGCTGGTAATTGTGGTGATGGTGGTATTGGAGGAAGCACTTGGTATTTGGTTTGTGATCGATGCAGAGAAAAATATCTCCGTGAAAAGCAAGCAGCAGCAAGAGAGAAGGTATTTTAATGTGATTTTCATATGCTTAGCACTCTTATCTGCTTAATGGTACTGTGTTCACAACTTGAAAATAAGGTAGGACCAGTTTAAAATATTTGTAATTTTGGAATATCCACTTGTGTCATTTATAGGTTTAAAATACTAAGACAGAAACTTTGCTTATTACTTCTGACTGGATTTCTTCCCTTCAGACAGTAGTGTTTTCAAATTTGTAAAGTAATTTTATTTTCTTATCTCAGTACAACTGCAGTATAGAATGCAGTACCTAATTTTTTAAAAGCTTGTGCCAGCTCGTTTAACTTTTTGTTTTATTTGTTTGTTGAAATATGAGTACTGTTTTAACTTTATATGTTTATAGTTTCTTTAATGAACTTAATCCTTGATATCATTGGATGTAAGATGCCAGACACTGGGCAGACTAGATCAGTTTTTAATGGGAATAGTACAAAAGATGTTTTGCTTGTATTCATCTTTCATGACCAATTTCAAATTCATGCTTAAAGCATATAAACAAGTTGAGGTTTTAAGATAAGCAGAAGAATGCTAATTTAACTTTGTTTTTGAAATCAAATTTGTTGAATCTTTTTACATACAAAATTCATCCTGATGCAAACATCAAATCTTTCATCTGTTTGTTCAAAGTTTGCAAAGTTATGAAAATAATAGAAGTGCCATTTTGTAATATAAAATGTTTTATAACAGGAAGAACCAAGCAACTTGGTATACGTGACACTGTCAGCTTCCTTGTGATGAAGTATAGTTTAAATATACATTTTTCTATTTTCTCTAGATTAAACAGTCTAGGAGAAAACCAATGCAAGTTAAAACTCCTCGTGCCTTGCCAACTATGGAAGCTCATCAAGTGATTAAAGCCAATGCACTGTATTTGCTGTCGCTGAGTAGTGCTGCTGAGCCCAGTATCCTCTGCTATCACCCTGCAAAGGCATTCCAGTCTCAACTTCCCAGTGTCAAAGAAGGAATTTCTGAAGACTTTCCCATTAAAATGCCATGTCTCTATCTACAGACTTTAGCAAGGTAATTAAAGGACATTTATGAATATAGATTTTAATACTTAACTATTTATAGTATTGGATAAAAATATGTATAAACTAAACTAATACATACATAGAAAAATAGTTATTTTCCTAATTCTTTATGATCTTTATTCTTTCTTTTCCCTTTCCATGATCTTGTTCAATTTCTCACACATATTTGCTTCAAGGATCAAATATACCTTGTGTACCTTTTGGATGCTAAATGTTTTTTTAACAACAGTTTAGTTTCTACTCAAAGAATTTTAGAATTTCCTGAAGAGTTTAACTTAGTGTGTTAGTACCAGACCTATGTGCTGCTTTTCATTCTTCACAGTTAAAAATAGTAAGAAGGAAACCAGAAGACTTGTTCTTACTTGGTATTTCTAAGCAGATTTCACTGTAGTGACTCATGTTTATGATGGATAGACATTTGTGCATACAATACATAATGGAAATACCTAATGCTAAATTATAGCAAAAGGTGATTCTTTCTCCCTGCTGGTTGAGAATGCTATTATATTTTCCACTAGCACTTTGAGTCAGAGTCAGCTTAATTGCATTAGGTGAGGAGTAAATGAATAGTGTTGGCTGGCAAAACATATTGACAGAGGGCTTTTGTGTAGGTGTGTGTTTCAGGAATTTGTAATCCTTAATCCTAATTTTAAAATCTAATTTGATGTAGGCATCATCATGAAAACTTTGTTGGGTACCAGGATGACAACCTCTTCCAGGACGAGATGAGGTACCTGCGCTCAACTTCAGTGCCTGCACCGTACATCTCAGTTACTCCTGATGCAAGCCCTAATGTCTTTGAAGAGCCAGAAAGTAACATGAAATCTATGCCCCCAAGGTACTTCCTTGTAACTCTAGGTACTACAAACAAATGCTAAAGCATTAACATAACACCAGTTTTAAAGAGTAGCCCAGATCCATCTCTGAAATCGCTTCTCTGTAGTAGTGTCTTGGGTTTGCAACCTAAATCAAAAAAGTTTGTTTAGAAATTGGTACGGTTTGGTTAGGAATTTGTTAAGAATTTGATTAGAAATTGGTAAGTTTGTTTAGAAATTCGTAAAGGCTCTTAGCATACCTCAAGGAAATTTATCCATCCATCCATCCATCCATCCATCCATCCATCCATCCATCCATCCATCCCAGTCCTGCTTATTTCCCCATAGATGCAAATACAATTTTTCCAGAATCTTCAGAACTACAGAACTGAAGAACTGATCTAAAGAGCAATAGTCCAAGGACCATAGCAGTTGCAGTGTTTTTCCCCCTGTACTTCTATAACATAACTGGCTGGAGTGCAGATTAATGGCTTTTTTGAAAGGAAGTGGCAGTTATCTTCCTTTCAGGATTTCATTCTGAAGGGAAGTTTGAAGAGGAGGAAATTACATTGCCTTACATTTTTCAGAGTAAATGTTGCTGATTTTTTTTCTATGAGAAGTTAAAATAACACTGAAGAAACTACAATTTTGTGCTCTCTGGAACCAGGAGTGCTAAATGGTTTCTGTCAGGTTAAGACAGCTTCTTACCTCATTAAATTTACTATGATCTAATCAAAGCAATTATGGGGGGAGGGGAAAAAAGGCTCTTATTGTTTCTTAATAATAACCCAAAATCAACTTAGATGCTCCATGTTTTCAGATGTCAGACAGTGATTCTTCATAATGAGGATGTAATGAAAAGAAAACTTGCTTTTAATCTGTTTTTATTTCAATCTGTTATACTTTATAATGATTGCAAGAACAGTTTATTGGAATACTACAGTCTGCAATGTAGTCTTTTCAGAAATAGAACTTTTCTGACAAAACTCCTTAAGAGTGCATCATACTGGTATATTCCTTTATTAAAACTGTGGACACCATGGTCTCCTGAGGCCTATAGGGACAGCATAAGCTGGGAGCTCTTCTGCAGACTGTAAGAAGTCCGCTGAAGGTAAAGAGTAAAACATGTCAGAGGCGTAGCCATAGCAATTGAATATTGTCTTTAAGGCTAATAATGTTACTTTACATAAAGTTCTAAATTTCAGTTGGCTTGTGTATTAAAAATTCACCCCATAGATGTTTTCATGTGCATTCTCAGGGCAAATTTGGTCAATTTAGTCATGATCTGAATGTTTATGTTCTCTCTAAAAATACCTAAAATCTTGGAACTTACCATGTACATTATTGCAGTTGTTTATAAAGCACTTTGCATGTGTTTTCACAACGTGTAATTCTAATTTAAAGTTATTAGGTACATAAGACAAAATTTCATGCAGTAGTGACATTTCCATTGTGAAATGCATGTGTCTTTATTTTAATAGTTACGTCAAATTCAGGTATACCCTATATATTCATTAATGGGTCTGTAACTTCACTGATTTCTTTGTAGTTTGGAAACCAGTCCAATAACAGACACAGATCTCGCGAAGCGTACAGTCTTCCAAAGATCGTATTCAGTTGTTGCATCAGAATATGACAAACAGCACTCCATTTTGCCAGCACGTGTAAAGGCAATCCCTAGGAGACGAGTCAACAGTGGAGATGCAGGTAAGAGCACAGACATCAGAAGCAGGAGAAAAAATACTCAAGGATATGGCGCACTGTTTGCAGTTCTTGGAAACAAATAGGGTTTTTTATAACTATATGTAATGGCTTCTATTTCTGTTTATTAATAAACATTATATGTTTGTTAATCCACACAGAATTAGCCTAAAAACAGTTCAGGAATTACTGTGGTTCTGAAATTTGTGGTGCATCATTTGTGCTTGATGTAAAAGTTAAAGTGGTATTTTCTTTCTCAGTTGAAACACCATTTTTTCACATTGCTTTTTTTTAATGCATTTTCCTCATAAAAAAAAATAATAAAAAAATCAATCCTAAAATTGCTCTGTTGCTTTTTATGTTTACTGTAGCTATACAATTGAAATGCACAAGGAATCTAATGTATGCATATTTTTATGCTTTTGAATAGAAGTGGGGTCCTCTCTCCTGAGACATCCATCTCCTGAACTTTCTCGGTTAATCTCCGCCCACAGCTCTCTTTCCAAAGGAGAGAGAAATTTCCAGTGGCCAGTATTGGCATTTGTAATCCAGCACCATGATCTGGAAGGACTTGAAGTAGCAATGAAACAAGCCTTACGGAAATCTGCGTGCCGGGTCTTTGCCATGGAGGTATTAATGTACTAACAGATCTTGTGTGATTAAAATGAGATGTTTTTCAATTGTGTCTCAGATTTCTTTTAAGAATTAACTTCTAATGTACAATAACCCTATTCTGAAAGTTTGCTTACTAATATTAGTCACTCTTAAATGTTATTAATACAGAAGTATTGCCTGTAAACCTTCAGTAGTTTATCTGTCATGTAAAAAATGTCTGATGAAAATATTATTAAGCAGTTACAGAAATACTGTTTTCTCCTCATTTGCTGAGCATCTTCCTGGTTCTACTTACCTTTTTTAAGGTCTTTCCTTTTTCAGATATTGGACTGAGTATTCTTTCTTTAGAATTGTTTTGGTGTTGGTAATATCCAGATACTTCACAACTTCCTTCTGATGAGGGTGAATGCTACCCCTGTTAAGTAGATAGTGAATGAGCAGCCAAAAGATCCATTAAAGATTAATTGCTTCAATAAAAGCTGAGGCCATCTTTTTTTTTAATTTCATTTACGCTTTGGTAGCATTCTTCTGAACCTGCATGCAGGATGGTATTTTTCAGGCATTTGTAACATGTAAAAATATAGGTGGATTTTCTCAGATTAATACCATACCTCTATTGTTAAACACCATGCATCAAATTTCCAAACATCAATATGCAGCAATATTGCAGCTTTTAGAAGAACATATGAACGTTACAATTTTTAAAAAAAACTCTTTTTTCCCCCATTATGTTGATTTTTTTGTGTCTTTTTTTTATTAATTTTGTCAATGGCAGAGACCAAACAAGGAAACCAAATCTCAGCCTAGAGAGTTCTAAATTAAAAAAAATATTTACTTTGTTAACCAATTTGATTAGTAAGGGGTGCTTATTTCGTCCTGTAGTTCTGCCTAAAAATACATAAGAACTTTGCCTTTTTTATCCTTAGAGCTTTTGCCAGAGAACTTATTTTTGTGTATGGTGTTTCTCCATTACTTTGCTATGTCACCTGTAATATAGTTGTCATTTTAATAAACTGTTTCAGCCTCTCACCTGAAGACCTTACTTGCATGTCCAAACGCATCAGGGCCCCTCCTTACTTACATAAATGGTTTAAGAAATATTTTTTCTACGGGTTTCCTTAACCGGTTGATGACTCTCTGTATGTATTTTATTGTAGGCTTTCAACTGGCTTCTTTGTAATGTCATTCAGACAACTTCTCTTCATGATATTTTGTGGCATTTTGTGGCTTCCCTGACTCCTGCACCTGTAGAGCCTGAAGAAGAGGAAGATGAAGAAAACAAATCAAATAAAGAAAACGCAGAACAAGTGAGCCTTCATTTTGTAAATACAGTGTCTCTGTTGATTTTGCGGTTTATTTATTATGTGTTGGAAAAAACCCAAACAACAACAACAAAGCTAATCCTGGCTTTATGAAGCAGAACCTTAATTATGTAATGAAAATTCATAGTCCTGAATTGCAGTTGAAGTCTTTTGATAGTTATAGAGAAGTAAATTTTTCTTTCAAATTGCCAGATTAAAAAAAAAAACCAACACCAACAAAGAAACAAAAAAGAACAAAAAAAAAAATCCAAAAGGCAAAAGCATAAGCACATTTCTGATCCAGGAACAAACAAATTACTGTTGGCTTTTTATTCTTGCTTTGTCCTTCCCCTCCCCCCCAAAAAAAAGAACAGATGAAAAAAGCAAATGTTTTGAGAGAAGCTTTGATCTTCGGTCTGTTGTGTCTTTCAGTGGTTTAATTATATATACACTACGGATAGAAAAATCTATAGTTAGTTTTGAAAATGTAGCACATAACAAGGTATAGCCTACCATGTCACTCTTCCAAAAAGTATCTTCAATCTCTTCTAGATTTAGCTCTGATTGAAAACATAATCATGTCCACAATTAATAGCTCAAGAAATTATGCTTGTGTTGTCAGTAAGTCAGGGTAGTTTTTATCTTCAAATCTAATTGAGCTTTGAAATGAGAACTTCTGAAATGAGTCTTTTCAGCATTGCAGCCCTCGTACACTGCTATAGTCATTTACAGAGCAGCTATATTCTTGTCTTGAATTTTATGTGGCATATCAACTTTCCAATGTTACTGTTTCAACATGCAGAATTCAACATATTATCAAGTGTGCCAAATTCTTTTATGTATACATTAAAGCTGATTTGCAGTAGCTGTATGTATTATATTCTGAAGATTGTTCCTGTTCTTGGCTCCAACAGTTTTCTGCCTGTAATAATTTCTGTTGCTACATCAAAAGCACAGCTAGAGTGAGGGAAATGTGTTGTAACTGGTCCTTATCCTGGTCAGCCTCCAAAATAAGAATCTTTACTGTATAAAAGAAATATTGTCTTAGCTGTAGTTTGGATAATTACTGACTGAAAGATAAAGGATACTGGAAGGGAGTGTTAAGTCACTTCTCCTCTGGTGAGAATGCTGCTTCTCTTTTGATATGATGAAGGGAGAATTAAAAGATTCCCCTGGGTTTTGTGGTTCAAGCAGGATCAGATTTTCTTTTAATAGAGTAGCAGGGGAAAAAGTTTTTATCCTTCATAGATGAGTCTGTCCTTGCCTTTTGAAATAGGATATCATGATCAGAACCTCCTTCTCTTTCTCTGGTAATCTTCCTCATAACACATCTCATTGGACCTTATCCTCCTCTTTAGTCCTCTGCCTTTGTATTTACTGCTCACTGGAACTTGTCCCACTACACAACCATTCTGATCCTGACACACCTTAATTAAGAATCCTTATTTCCACAGCTCTGAAGAAATAAAGCATCTGATAACCTTAGCTTCATTACCAAGTTTGTTATGGCTGGGGTTTGCTGCTCAAAAATGTTGTTATTAACAGCTGGAATATGTTACTTTTTTCTAGTGTGTTTATTTTCAAATTATTGAAATACAATTTTTTACATCATTAATTCATGAGCAATATATGGTAGTATGCATTATACTTCCCAAATTCCTTGTTAGGTGTTCATATATGAAATGTTATTGTAAAATTTCTCTGACAGGAGCTGCTTTGAAATTTAAATTCATTATAGGATTGTTGCAGTTACTCTTCAACCAAATACCATAAATGTTTTTATTTCTGTTTATTTAACCTATTTCCTCTAAAGTCTGTTGACATACAAATTGCTTTGCATTTTAGGAAAAAGACACAAGAGTATGTGAACATCCTCTGTCAGATATAGTGATTGCTGGCGAAGCAGCTCACCCATTGCCCCACACATTTCATCGCTTGCTCCAGACAATCTCTGATCTTATGATGTCTCTTCCCAGTGGTAGTGCATTACAGCAAATGGCCTTAAGGTAAGCACAAATTAAGAAAAATCTTAAAAGGCTGGAAACATTGTAACATTATATATGAAAAGATTTTGTAATGTAGCTAGGAAGTTTGAAGCAACTTAGTGCCTGTGTAAGAAGGAGCGTGTCTATCCTTACATGTAGGAAAGATATAAGATCTCTGTATGTGTTTATACACATGAATAATTGTATAAAAGGATGTGTAAAGAAAAACGTATTTGCTCTTGCATTCTTTATTGTATCCACTATAAAAAAACCCAACATAACCAATAACCAACTGTTAAAATTTAGGAGAAGTTTATTGCTGTCTTCCTCAAAATGATGCATGGAACCACTTATGGAACCGCAAATATTTGAAGTAAAAGGTTTACAGAAGATATTTTGAGAGACAAAGATGTAATTGTTCCACCGGTGGGTTGTGTATTTTAAACAACATGCAAAATTTCAAATTGCGTTTAATGCGCTTTCAGGTGCTGGAGTCTCAAATTCAAACAATCGGATCACCAGTTCCTGCACCAGAGCAATGTTTTTCATCATATCAACAATATTTTGTCTAAATCTGATGATGGAGATAGTGAAGAGAGTTTTAGTATCAGTGTTCAGTCTGGTTTTGAAGTCATGAATCAGGCAAGTATTACACCTCTCAGAAGCAGAGATCAGTTGTGAACAGCCTGTACTTCTTATGATAATGCTGTTTGAATTAAACAAACACTCTATTTTGCACTGTTGTATTTCTTTGAAGGTGTCTCAGTTTGGAATCTTGTTGCTGATATTCAGGTTCTCATGCTTGGCTTGAGAATTTCAAATATTGACCCTTAGCATGCATATCACTCAAACCCAAATTCTGGAGCAATGCTCCTAAGAGTTTGTTTGCAAGTAAAGTAATTGGGGATCTCTTACAGTTCATTTAGGTAATTCATTTGGGTTCTTTGAGTTTATTCATCTTTTAAATGCTGTGTACTTCTAGTTTGTACTTGCTTAGATTTTTCTTCCTTCTGTTAATCTGAGGAGCACAAATTAATACTCCTGATGAATATCTTTAAAGCGTTTTCTTCTTTTTATATTAATAAATGTGTTTATTAATACATTTAGGCATTTATTAATATATTCAGTTGTTAAGTATTAATACTTCCTTTGTTTAAAGGGCTGAATAATTTGAACCAATAAATAACAAATCTCTTCTATAAATCAGAGGGAATGTTCTTCAGAACAGAAGTGTCTGTGTAGTTTTAAGAACTGTAAATAATGCCTGTATTTGGGCTTACTTTCAGATATTGTAACAATTTCCATTTGTTTTCACAGGAGCTCTGTATAGTGGTTTGTCTAAAAGACCTAACCAGCATTGTTGACATTAAAACATCAAGCCGACCTGCCATGATTGGTAGCTTAACAGATGGATCTACAGAAACGTTCTGGGAGTCGGGAGATGAAGATAAAAACAAAACTAAAAACATCACAATTAACTGTGTAAAAGGAATTAATGCACGTTATGTGTGTGTTCATGTAGACAATTCCAGAGATCTTGGGGTAAGAGGAGAATGAAATGAAATGTCTGTTACTGAAGGTGCATAGTTAAAGCTGCATGCATTTATCAATCAAGAACTACCACTTTCTTTGTCCAGTTCAGTTTGTAATTCTAATTTAGAATGTCACATTTCAAAGTAAACTTTGTAATTCCTGTGGTTTTGAAAGCAGTACCTGGCAGAATCAGACCAATCCAACTGAATTTGCGGTTTGCATGAACCCATGACTTGGAAGCTTAGTTCTCAGTGGCACGTTCAATTTTAAATGTGTATTCAAGCATTTAATATTTTCATAAGTTACTTTTCCTGCTCACAATTTCTATAGAAACATTCAAATAAGGAGTTTTCATAAAATCCAAAATATGTTCTAGACTTAGTTCATGTTTACATGTTTTTGATCTGTGCCCTGATGTTACAAGTCTGTCTTTATTTCAACTACAGCTTTTAATAAGGGAGCAAATTACTCTTTTTTTTTTTTTTTTGAGAGCTGTGCTTTGGAATTCTTTGTCTTGGTTTTGATCATTTTTAATTTTTTTTTTTCTTTTTTTTTTTTTAACAAAACAGCTGGTCTCTTCTATGAATGTACTCTCTTAATACAGAAGAAATAGTCAGATTGGTCCTCAGGTGAAGTGTTTTGTTCTTATTTTGCTTGTCTGTTGCAGAACAAAGTGACTTCAATGACCTTCTTAACTGGCAAGGCAGTAGAAGATCTCTGCAGAATAAAGCAGGTAAACATTTTAATAGCTGACACTGAAAAATTGCTGTTATTTTTTTTGGCTGTATGTAGCAGAGAAGATTCTAAGGAAATTGCTTCCATTCCTTACAGTAGGTAAATTACGTTACAGATTTCAGGCATTGTAATATTCTTGGAAAATACAGTATTATTAATGATGGAATTCAATCATATGTACTGAATATTATCATAGAATCATAGAACGGTTTGTGTTGGAAGGGGCTTTAAGGATCATCTAGTTCCAACCCCCCCTGCCATAGGCATGGACACCTTCTACTAAGTGTTGATCAAGCTTTTTTATGCTTTTACTGAAACAGAACAGGGTGATACAAAATCTTCCGTAGATTTTTTTTTTTTAATTACTATTGCTGGAACAAAGAGCATCAAAGAAAGGAGAAGAGATCATCTAGACAGTTTAAAAAAAAAAGACTGTTTAGGTTGTGTTTTATAAGGACCAACAAGCTGTTTGATTTTTTTTGGGGTATTTCTATCTGAATATACCCAAAATACTTGCATTAAGTAGTACTACGCATTGTTCAATATTCTGATGCCCAGCTTATTGTTAAACTGTCATTGCCTTTCATCTGCTTCATGGAATCATTTCTCATTAGAGAAATGCAGCTTAAAAGTTAGCAGAATGCCATAAGAAAGGAGAAAATAAATCATTTATCCTCAGCACAAGTTTTTCTAGTTACATGATCTAATGCATATTTATAGCACACATTTTATCATGTCATTTTAATACTTCAGATAGCTGAAGACTTCTGTACTGAAACTCAAGTTCAGAATGGTATTCAGTCTTTGAACTTTTGTTGCTAAGCTGTGTGAGAGATGCATGGTTTTTACACATAGAACAATGTATTTTAAACAGTGTATTTTGACACTGACGTGACCCATCAAAGATATTTAAGGTTTCAAGCAGGCAGGTACCATATTGGGCTCAAAACTTTATTATTTGGACTACTGACAGTCAGTGATAAAATTCTTCAGGAGGACACATTTTCTTATTACAGAGACAATTTGCTTTTCTCTACCTCATAGCCTCAGAAAGCATTCAAGGCACAGATAAATCTCCAAAAGATGTTACCAATCTGAAGAAACAAAACTTTGGTATAGTGGGCTCATATTAAACAGGGAAGTGTGAGTGTGTCTGTAAGCAAACAGATCTAAAGTTTGTGTGTGTGTGTGTATGTGTTTCTTGTGAGTGTATATATGTAGATAAAAAATATTGACGGACAAATACACACTCCCCAAAAAAATTTATTTTTTTTTTAATCTTTTTTTTATTATTATTTTATTGTGAGAATACTGACATGGTATGCCTGGCCATCCAGCTAAATAAAAGAAGGCCATGGCAGAACTCAATTGCTGGACTCAGGATCATTTGTACAGCTTGTTTGTTATCTTTCTCCCTGGCCTTACTTCTGTCTGCTCAAACCCAGTGCCCAGGCATTTTTTCCAGGGATGGTTCAATCCCAGAAGACAGGTGGGACTTGATTCAGCATTGCTTCTCTATGCTGTGCAGTCTTCTATCACTTCTCCAATAGGTTTTTATCTTCAAACACACCCCCATACTGTACGCTAACTCATGCATATTTCTGTCTCATGTTATTTAAAAAAAATAGTCAATCTTGTCTGTTGCAGCACATTTCAGTGCAGACACTGAGCATTAACACAGAAATGGGAAAAAACAGATGTTAGCTTCATTATCATTGAGCCTATGAATGTGAGGGAGGGCTCAGAGCTACCCAAGGGAGACTTAGGCCAACTTGGGTTGCTCTGAGCAAAGATGTGAGGCACTGTGGTTTTTGGTTGTCACTAGTGCCATCACAGCTTAAATCATATAACAGTATTTTTCAAAGCGTATTTATTTCAAAATAATCTGAATTTTTAAACAGTTCATTTGTCCTTTTTACAGTTATTAAGTCTTGCATCCCTTGATAAGGATATTGGACACTGACTTCCACAGAGTTATAATTTCTGTGGCAGGGTTTTATGTGAACAGGAATGAAATAACCACTAATAAGTGTGTGTTATATTTTCATTTAAATTATGGCAGTTTTGGGCTTTTTATTCTTCTAATTAAAAGCAGTGGGCAAATATTACCTCAAAGTGTTTTTGAATATGTGTGAACTGTTGCTTAGAGGGTAAAAGGTATAGATAGGCCGGTATTTCCAATAGGCTTTAAAAACAAAACATAAATGTCTATATGTCATTGTTTTATGAGTTTAAGAATATTTTTACTTTGAATTCATGAGGTTGAATGTTTTTATAATTACACATGATAGTCTTACTGCACAGGATGAAAATTTCATTTCAGAAACTGTATTGGTTCCATTGATACATGAAGGGATTGTTTGAGAGGTAAATGACTTTTTGTTTGATGTAATGTCAGTTTCCATCTTTCCCATATTCCTATTTAATAGGTAGACTTGGATTCAAGACATATTGGCTGGGTAACCAGTGAACTTCCTGGGGGTGATAATCACATCATCAAAATTGAATTGAAGGGTCCAGAGAACACACTAAGAGTTCGACAAGTGAAAATTCTTGGATGGAAAGATGGTGAAAGCATTAAAATAGCAGGACAGATTTCTGCAAGTGTTGCTCAACAAAGAAACTGTGAATCTGAGACACTGCGAGTATTCCGACTTATTACATCCCAGGTGGGATTTTAATGATGTGAAATCATTAAATAATCATTTAATTATGTAAAATAATAATCATTTAATGATATGAAATCATTAAGCACTATGAAAGTTAGTGTAAATTGTAGACTCGCAGCACTTCATGTTTATATTGTAATGTAAAATGTCACGCTTGCACAAGTTTATCTTTCAGATAAGCTAATTGTCACAGTCTTTCTGCCAGGTATTTGGAAAACTCATCTCCGGAGATGCTGAGCCAACCCCAGAACAAGAGGAAAAAGCACTGTTGTCTTCCCCAGAAGGAGAAGAAAAAGTACACAATGTATTTATTTGTATTCTATCAATAATACTTAGCTGAAAAAATTACTCGGGATGATTTTCAGTATTTGTCCTATGTCTTCCGCTAAATAATTTCAGATCAGAAATAAAATGTCACAATTGATTATTTTTTAAAATTAATCATTGATACTGGCTTTTATTAGTAAATTAAAATTGAGGCATATCTTTTAATGGAAACATCAATTGTGCCTACAGTTGCAGAAATACTTGACACCTGCAGCAGTGGTCAGCCTGAAAGCCCTTCTTGCCTATTATCTTGTGCCTCAGAAGGGGCTCTGTTGGTGTTTCTAGTATTAAGAAACCACACTAGTATCCTTTTACCTCATAGTCTTCTGTCTTCCAGCAAGGATAGTTTCATAATTGCTCCTGAAGAAGTTCCTGTATATGGACTGTTATGTTTTAACAGCAAAATTGGACTGTCCCCAGTGAAAAGAATTCTGTTTTTCAGATGATAGATGGTTTTGCTCTAGCCAGAACCTTGTGACAATTAAGTTCCATAACTGAATTATTAATTTCTAACAGTGTATTTTTCTCTCACATGCTGTGTGGTAACTCAGTTTTGTGTTCCCTGTTTCTTTTATTGTGATATGTGCGAACTAAAAAGTATATTCCATGCACTGCTTTACAGAAGTAATTAGTGATTGTATTAAGCTACGTGAAGAGGCTGAGTCTTGGATAATTATACTTGACTTGTTTTGCTTATTTTCTGTTATTTTATTTCATGATAAAATTTGCTCTAAGAAAGTAAATACATCTAAGAGGTATTTATTAACCATAGTTAAATTGATTGTGCTTAGATATCTTACTTCTTTGTAACAGAAAGCTGCAAACTTTCACAACAGCTTGTTGATATTCTGTGCTAATTGCTACAGTAATTAGGAAATGTTCTTGAAGCCCTTGATCTAATATTAAATGTACTTTTTATAAAGGCAACATCAGATGCAGACCTCAAGGAGCACATGGTAGGGATCATATTCAGCCGGAGCAAACTGACGAATTTGCAGAAGCAGGTTTGTTCATTCTGAAATGCTTTGTAGTTTAAGTATTTGTGTGTTATAATAAATGTGCTCATTTTCAATGAATATAGAGCCTTTTGTTTGACACTCTCAGTTCACCTTTGTTCTTTATAATCAAATTTTTATTTACATTTTAAATAGTATGTGTTTATATTTTATATGAAAAACCTGCTGAAACCGACACTGAAAAAAATACATTTTAATAGGATTAGAAAAAATCCTATGCTGCTATACTCAATTTGAAAACTTTGTAATTGAGTTATAAATGGTACTCATTCATGATTGCTGGTAATAATAGCATTCTAGTAGGCCATCTAAAATTTCTAGGAGAGGTTCAGTGACAGTTTAGATTCTTAAGTCTGCACATTTTCAGCCCATTTCGGTAATCAAAAAGTATTCAGGTTTGATAAAATTTAATCATTAAAAAGCAATCAATGCATGTATCATTAAATTATTATTTCCTGCAGCCAGTGAAAAGTTGGCTGTGTGGTCTTACTTATTTTTGTTTTTCTTAAAAAAATGGGGTTTATATTTTATTTTTTTTATCCTTTCTTTTTATTATACCAACTAAAGCATCTCTAATATTGTCTTCATTAAACCTATCATGAGACAGACATTGCTGTAAAGATTTTTTACAGTAATACAAGAGGTTTTGGATTAATTTGGAAGTTTTTTTGACTAGTAATTCTAAACTACCTTTTCTGTCACCCATCCTAGAAAGCTTTCAAATCTCTTCAATATGCTTTTTAACATGCTATTGGTAAAATGAAAACACAGTTTCTAAGATTTATTTTTTAAGCTTCCTGAAGAGTAAACTGAAGACGAGCCTGAGTATTTTAGTAAGTCCTTGTCTTTTGTGAGTGTACAGTAAATGTATTTCTTTGGTTGTTTTTTTAGGGGGGGAAGGAGGAAGTGGTGGTAACCTGAATTCTATGCAAAAAGCAAATTCAAAGGCAGAAACTACAGTGAAAAAATATTTATTTCAGTGAAATTTTCCAGAATGAAGATGAGCAAATTCAGTATTGAATCTAAATATTAATTCTGGTGAATTTTAATCTTTACTCTGAATTTAAATCTAAACTTTATTCTTCATTTAAATTTATGTTGAAAAGTAATTTAAGTACAGACCAAATTTCACATTGGTCTTCTCATTTTAGTCATAGTTGTGAAGTTACATAAAATGCAATCTTTCTCACTTTATAAAGCATATTATGTATTTTTCTTCTGTTTGGATAGGTATGTGCTCATATAGTCCAAGCCATACGAATGGAAGCAACCCGTGTGCGTGAAGAATGGGAGCATGCCATCTCCAGCAAAGAGAATGCCAACTCGCAGCCTAACGATGAAGATGCCTCTTCTGATGCTTACTGCTTTGAGCTGCTGTCAATGGTTCTGGCACTGAGCGGTTCCAACGTAGGCCGGCAGTATCTGGCTCAGCAGCTGACTCTGCTCCAGGATCTCTTCTCATTGCTACACACTGCTTCTCCCAGGGTGCAGCGACAGGTGAGTGCTAACTGTTCCTTGTCTTGGTGTTCCTAGAAAAAAGGTCTCGAAAATCTTATAATCATGTGCATGATAGTATAATATGTATTTGAACTTCTTTGTGTGTGTGTGTTTTCTTTTGAAAAATGTTTTCCCAATCATATTTGGATCATCTCTGTATTTCACGTAGAGAATAACTGTAAAAGCCACCCCTTTTGCTATTGCAGTCATGAGGAGAGGGCAAAACCAGTGAGCCTGTTACAACAAATTACAAAATTTTTTTGTTTTTTGGAATTTTAAGTGTCAGGTTTGGGGTTTTTTTCCCCAGGTTTTGAATGGGGATGATAAAGTTTTATGTGTTTGATATATAAATACATATAAAGTCCAACATCACCAAAATTTGACTGTATAGAACTATTTGTAGGAAGCACAGTGTTGAAGACAATGAAAGCTACAATTATGAAATTGAAACAAATTCACTTTTAAGTTTGTCCTACATTGTCTCCAAGAGCTAGAACTCAGGTGTAGGAACCCAAAGCTGCTTAATTAATGCTTATGTCATTGTGAACCTTAATTGGCAAACTATTCTGAAACATCTTTGAGTATTATCACTCTCCCCCTTTCATGTCTCTGTTCTGAAGGATATGGAATAGGGCAGGATAAATTACTTTCTCAAACTCTACAATAAAAGGACATACAGTTTGCTTGGCAGGGGCTGTTACTGAAATAAAGTAGGATGCACAAAAGCAATTAATCATTGTGTATGTCCTCATGGGGATCTTTCACAAGCAAATGACCTTCATGTTGGAGTGATGCTGCAAAGGATTCTTTAGTGAATCTAAACTTCACAGTACTCAGTGAATCTTTCTTCACAGTATCCCAGTCATTCACATTTCAATTCATCTGTGTCCTGTTACATATGTTCAGTTTGTCAGGTATTTCCTTTCTGTCACAATGACTAAGAAGTCTCTTTTTTAAGATGAAAGGTCAGATTCTGAAGTTGGCACTGCCTTGCGATGGCAGTACTTAAATTTAGACCAGTGTTATGTATTACATTTAAAAATTGAAGTTCATGCATTGCATTTGTTTGCCTTATTTATAAATTATTACATATAATTGCAAGAACCAGAGGTGCTCTTTTTAAATATAAGAGCTGTTAATTTTCCATATCTCAAATGTATGAAGTTTAAAGGCTGGTTTGTGTATTTATTGCAAATAAGAATTCTGTATAAAAAGCAGTTAGGTTTTCAGGTATGAAAGGAAACTACTGAGGTGAGTGCTTATTTTTTAGTAAGATCTCCTGCCCACTGCACTGTGAGGAAAGGGTCTGAGAGTGAGTTGTACAAATATCTGTATCACTGTTGTCCTAAGTCTAGTACCAAGCATATTTTTGTTATTATATGAAGACCAAGTATTATTTGAGTGAGACTGGTTCTAGACTCTTTGGCATTGTCTCGTTGGGTATATTAATAAGCACTTCAAAACAAGATAGAAACCTTACAGAATTTCTTACACGTGTGATTTAAGTACAGAAAGTAGATTCAGTCCTTCCTACTGAAATAACTTGTGAAGAAAGACCTTATTTGATTTGTTTGAAAACTTCAGCTGTCTCAGTAAGAACTGTGGTGTTCTGATTTTATTCTCCAGGTTACATCATTACTAAGACGTGTTTTGCCCGAGGTAACCCCTAGTCGCCTGGCTAGCATTATAGGAGTGAAGTCTCTTCCGCCGGCAGATATAAGTGATATCATTCACTCAACAGAAAAAGGAGACTGGAACAAACTAGGTATCTTAGACATGTTTTTGGGATGCATTGCCAAAGCTCTCACTGTACAGCTAAAAGCCAAAGGAACTACTATCACAGGGACAGCTGGCACTACTGCAGGCAAAGGAGTTACTACAGTCACACTTCCCATGATCTTCAATTCCAGGTTTGTTCAAAAATATGTATATATTCTTGAGCTAAAACCACAAAATAATGACATTCTTTGAAGTCAGTTATGTTGTCTTTGTTTTGTAAATGGAAAAGTATTTGTAACTGAGTATGAATTCCTCTGTGCTGGATTTTGACAAGTAGTAACTAATTACTTGAATTTATTTCATGTCCTTTGCAGCTATATTCGGCGAGGTGAAAGCCACTGGTGGATGAAGGGTTCAACACCTACACAAATTTCAGAGATCATTATTAAACTCATTAAAGACATGGCAGCAGTAAGTTTCTGTCCTTTAAATGTGTGGAGGATATTTACATATTTCTGATAATGAGGAGTAGATTTTTTAATTGCTTTCTATTACACTTAGTACTGGGTTGAGCTGTTTAAATGTGAGTCGATCTGAAGAAGAAAAGCATGCAGTCTTCTAGGTAAAGTCTAGGCCTAGAAGCAGTAGGAACTGAGTTCTGATTCTGCTAAGGAGAAATCTAGTTTTGAAATAAGCTTTTAAATAAGTCACTTGTACCAGACACTTTAGAAGTAAACAGAAATTGTGTGTCATTTTCTACATTATTAACTTAGAAGCCTGATTTTTTTAATCTTGAGCACTCAGAACTCTACTTAGAACCAGAAAGTGTCTGTGGAGTAAGATAATAGTGTTGTTTTCATGTCACTGTATATAGATTTTATATATGGAGTTTCTGGTAAAGACTGCATGTTAAGATTGCTGCCTTTCAGTCTTACTGAAGTCTACGTTTATAGTTGTTGTTTACTTTAACCATCTGGGTTGAGTTCTTCCACAGTTATGTCTGCTACAGGCAAGTTTTTTGGCAGAAGCATTCAATCAAAAGTGATTTCTCTATTTTCAAAATCAAAAAATCAAAACACAACAGGTTTTGTATGTATTATGGGGAAAAGAGTTTAGATGGGATGTTGGTTTTGTTTTCCTTAATTCTGTACCTATTTCAGTGAGATGCTCTAAATGATTTTTCCCCTATGATTAACCTTTGAAAGCTTTTTCAATATGTTCAGCTATGGAGTCCTGTTTTCTAAGCCATTCATTGTGTTTAGATGAAGGAGACTCCTCAAAGTTGCTGAAGCTAGATGGGAATTCTCTGCAGTTGCTGCTGTTGGTTCTGACCAAGATTTAAGAATCTCACAATTCATCTTTAGTTAAAAGTTACAATTAAAGTGCATCTCATCCCTCAGCAGTGCTGGTCCTTGCATAAAATGATCACTTAGTCTTTGCTTCCAGTGTTCCAGTGACTAGAGGGAAAAGGCCTGTTATAGGTGCCACTGTGATTCTGCATGATGGATTTCTATTTCTGCTTACTTTATCAACATTTTAGGAAATTGCATATGAAAATTAGAACCCCCAAAAATAACAGTTTCAAAGGCAATTAAGTACTCAGAAGATAGTAAACGCCAGGATTAAGATGGTGTGCACCTGTATGTATACGCCCATATGTTTTTCTCAGGCACCCTGCTTCTTTCAGTGTGTAAGATGCAATATATATAGGGAATTAATTGAAGGGGGGGGTTACTTGTTCAAGACTTTTTTTAAGGGTTGTCAGTATCATCTGTAGCCATTGTTGATAGGTATGCTTTGGGTAAGCAGGAAAACATCAGGAAAATGCCGGATTCTCTTTTGCTGCATTTCTAAATAGTTCTTTTAAAGCAAACTCTGTGGCCCTTGTTTTACGGGATTTTGGCTCACTTGATGATGGGAGAGCCTGTCCCTTAATCAACAGCTGATTAAAAAACTAAGCTGAGCAGAAGCTTTTGCCAGGTATCAAAGAATGAGGTTAGTAGCAATAGGTAATGGCTGGCTGACTAGAATTATATGCTTGTATTGTTGTCTAAGCAGCTCCTCCAGCCAAGACCTTACCAATGAAACTTCT
The DNA here is from genome assembly GCA_039877255.1 of Loriculus beryllinus. Taxonomy (NCBI): domain Eukaryota; kingdom Metazoa; phylum Chordata; class Aves; order Psittaciformes; family Psittacidae; genus Loriculus; species Loriculus beryllinus. The sequence continues at coordinate 78,614 of JBCJKH010063566.1, forward strand.
GTATCTGCTAATATCTGGTTCTCCAAAACCAGTGTAGAATTAGTAGGAAAGTTCTTAAACTTCTGATGTCAGATATGGCAACTTGTGTGCTTATCCAGAGTATGCTAGTCTCCATCTCCCACATACCTAATAGCTTTCTAATAGCGCTGGCTGTTGGGTCTTGAATTCTCTTGTTTAAGAAAATGTAAATATTTATTACAAAAAGAGAGGGATCAAGTCACTTAGGTAAAGTGTAGTCTTCTCAGGTGTGGATATAAATCCCTTTCAATAGATTCCAAATTGCTTAAAGAATAGCAGCTCCTAAAGGAATGATAGGGACTGAGTTTACTCTGAAGTATCAGCAGCCAGACAATAAGGTTCTTCCTCTCCTCTTCTGTGAAGAAGAGATCTGAACTTCATTGCCTTTCATTCTAGATGAGGAAGACCTGACGGAGGCTGTTTAAGGGTGGGAATAAAAATGTTTCCTGATTATGTTTTGTCAGGGACCTCTGTGGTTTAGGCATACTCGGAACTTATTCTGGGGTTCAGCCCTGTTACCCAAAAGAGAGTGGAGGAATAGAGGGGTCCTAGTTTAAAAACCTTTCTCTGAAGCTTTTTAGAACGATATCTACATCCAAGTTAGTCACTATAGCTTCCTTTTTAGAGTCCAGTGAGTCTTAATTATTTTTGTCACTAATGAGGTGACATGCATGAGGTTTAGAAATTTAGAGATTACATTGAGGATTCAACAGTCTCTGAATCAGGACCTTTGGAGTACGAGACAGTGCCATAAGTTCAGAATCTTCAAGGCTGGTTAAGAAAGTATGCTATAGTTCTGATGTTTTCTGTGTATTCCTCTTTATTTCTTTCAAATATTGAAACTGTGGAGAGTATTCAGGAACACCAAGCTAGGCAAGTGAAGCTGATTTCTCTAGGGATCCACTGTAATCTGTGTGTTGTTCAGTTACTTATTTGTGCTCCAGCTCTGTATCTTTACATAGATACAGGGGGCTTTAGGAATATGCCTTTTTATTTTTCAAATCATATGCCCTCTACATACACCAAGTTGGTTATTGCAGTAGCCTCTCAGAGACTACCTTAGTCAGTCACCTCAGTATTTGAGGGCTGATACTTGAGATCTGTCTGATTTAAAAACACATGAATTGTCAAAGTCATCCCTGACTTCCTCTTCTTCTATCTTGTGATGCTAACCTGATGTTGCTTGTAGCAGCTCTAATTACAGTTTTAGTTGTTCTTAATAAAAGCTGTAATAAAATGAGTTTCCTCTTTAACAGGGCCATCTGTCAGAAGCTTGGTCCCGTGTGACAAAGAATGCTATTGCTGAAACCATCATAGCTCTGACCAAAATGGAAGAAGAATACAGATCACCAGTGAGGTGTATTGCAACAACCAGGGTAAGAATTTTACTACACTTAATATTAGTTCACTATGAATGTGCAGTAGGAGCCCATCCAGGAGCCTTCCTATGTTTTAGAAAAACCTTCCTTATACAGGATTTTTCAAGAAACAATACATAAAGTATATTGTTTATCGTCTCCAAATCTAGCTATGTGCATTATGGACAGGTAGTGCTTGTCCTGATAAGTCTTGCTTTCTCTGTGTCACAGCAGATAGTTTTATTCTTTGTAGCAGAAATGCACCAGTAAAAACTGAATTGTGATTAAATATGCATCTTGGATACCTCCCAAATAATGAAGAAAAAATGTTATGTTTATGTGTTTGGGTTTTTTTCCTTGAGGTGTAATTCTCCTTTAAGTTTGTGATATTTGTGATAAATTTTACTCAATTTATGAGCTCATTTGTTTAGAAAATTTCATAATATGTGTCAGCTGTCTCATTCCAACACAGTTATTTGAAGTGGTTTGACTTCTAGGTCATCAGCCACATCTCAAGGCTATTGCAAAAACACTCAGTAACAAACATTCTCTAGGATAATTAAGCTAAGCTTCACCTTTGTCTAGTCTCATAATGACAAAACGTTTGCTGAGCCCATTATTATTTACATGGGGTGGGGTTTTCTCCTTTTTTTTCCTTTCCCTTTACTTCTTCCATGAATCTTTTATAGAAGTTGGGACTAATTTAACTTTATTAGGTTGCTTGAAACACCGTGAAAAGCATACTTGTAAATTATTGCATGGCTTGTCAAGCATAATAACGACATGTAAAAGAAGAGGCTTGCAGTGGTCACAAGCATTTGACGCTCATGTTATTTTCCATCTTAAAAGGCTATGCCATTTATCCTTTTCATCCCATTACTCGTATATTCTCTGCTTTTTGGAAAACACAATCTCAGAGTACCATCAGCTCCTGCTGTCACTGTGTTAGTTTAAGCAGGTCTTAGAGGAGCCCTGAACACCAGCCTAGCTCTCCTTGTTAATGAACTGAGTTCTGTCATGGAGGTGTTGTTCTGGGGGTTGAGAATCCAACAGACTTTTTTCAACAAAAGCTATTTTGTTCAAATCAAACCTTTGAGCAAAACCATTGCAAAATGCACCTGACAAGTGTATTTCAGTTTGGGTTGCAGGCCTGCCAATAGATTATCCTCACGTAGCTCGTCTCTCTAGAATTTCACTGTAGTCATTGGAGAGGAAGAGAGGAAAGCTTCCTTTGAAGACTAGTTAGCTCAGAACCCTCTTCTAGGTAACCTCAAACGCCCCATGCAGCAAAGAGAGAACACAGGGAAACCAGTCTCATTGAGCTGAAGTTCTGTTGTTGTTGACGTAACCTGAAAGAAACAAGGTAGTTCCCAGAAATTCAGTGAATTTTATTGTGTGCTTGACTTCTTCTGGAAAATAGAAAACTTACATTGTATGAGAAGGCTTCAGCTAATGATGACGCTGTTTACAGGTAACAGTGACGTTCTTATCTGCCAAAGTTTGTATCTTTAGTGTTTGCAGTGGGGTTTTTTGTTTGTTTGGGGTTTGGGTGGGTTTTTTGCTTGGAGTTTGGTTTGGATTTTTTTTATATATATATTTCTAAACCATGTAATTCTACCTTTCCTTTCAATAGCTATGGCTGGCATTAGCATCCCTCTGTGTACTTGATCAGGATCATGTTGATAGACTATCCTCAGGAAGATGGATGGGAAAGGATGGACAACAGAAACAGATGGTGAGACTGAATCATACTTTTTTGTGTTTGTTTTGATTTATTCAGTTGTCAGAGAATTTAGAATGATAGGAAAAGCTAGACTTGGCCTAACCTTATTGCTCCCTTTTGTTCCCAGTGGAGATGTACATACATGTTTGAAGTATTTGTTGTAAACAAGCACTGCTCAGAAAAACAAATATCTGACTTAAACCAGGTGGCAATACTACTGGTATTCAGGATGGAGCAAGGTCTTCCTAACACCTGTAGGATGGATTTTTGAGAGCAGATGTGACATGCTCTATCAAAGCTTTTTTCTCTCTGGATCTGTCACATAATACAGTCAATTCTTTTGTTGTGCAATAACTTCTCTGTAACTTAGCTTCCTCTTCCCCATCTCAGAGAGTCATTACCCCAGAGAGAACGAAACTTTCTAACTGGATTTAGTAAAGCTACCATTTACCCAGAGAATTTATAACTTTAATATGGAATATGATGGATTGAATTTCTGTCTATATTTTTCCAGTATCACAAAAAGCGTATGATTTTTTTTTTAATACCCATCTGGAAAGAGTAAAATAATGAAGCTGATCTCATTATAACTTGGTTAGGTGCATCCCTGTGAGAGGCAAGGGAAGATTGTGACTTTCCACTAGCAGTTGAGGACACTTAGAGCAAAGAAGCCTCCAAAGCAGTTTAGTGTAGTTAGAATGAGAATACAGGAGACACAGAGCTGCAGCAGCAGCAAGGACTAAAACCCTGCTGAGACAGAGGTTTCTGAAGTGATTAAGAAAGTCAAGGGACTTCTGCAGAGCTTTGGAAATGTCCGAGTGGTCCAAGACATCATCAAGCAGGGATACTGAACTCAGTCTGAAATTCCCCACTCCTATATTGTTCCAGGATATTCAGATGTTGAGGTGAACTGTGTGTCCCCCTACCAGGACTGTTGTTGAAAGGATTCTGTTCTAAGTTGCTTGAGCAGTATCATGGAAACCAATGTTCTGGGAGTACGATGGAAACTTGTTCTCAGATGTATGCATATGCATAATCAAATCAGTCATTGAAATCTTTATTTGTACAGATATTTTGAGCTGTAAAACAACTGTGCTAAATTTAAATATATATATATGTATCAGTGGAGCAACTCAATTT
>JBCJKH010063570.1:0-19143 GCA_039877255.1 Loriculus beryllinus
AATGCTCTTTTGTTTCTCTGTGAAGAGGTTAGCTTCATTTTAGTGAAAGTCCTGATTTAAAAATAGGTATTGCAGACGTTCCACAGAAAAAAACTCTTTGAAATGTCTCCTTGGGTACATGCAGTTCTCTGCATTTGTGCTTAGTAGTAGAGCATAATTAGGTTTCAAATTAATGAATCCTGTGAATACGTTCAAACAAGACTAGGCTAGGGTGAGTCAGTAGGCAAATGGGTTCATTTCCTCTTTCCAGACCTTCATTCCAGTCCCTATGTCTTTCTAAACCATGTGTGCCTGTAAAATATGTATGGTTTGTACTTTTATACATAAATGTGCTCATCTCTCAACTCACAACAGAATAATCAGTTGAGCTAACCTCCTTGGTAGGATGAAATAGCATTCATAAATGTCATTATTTGTTTGGAACCCCACACTGCAAACAAGTATCTGAGGAACTGGTCTTAGCAGCTTTAAGGCATGATTATTCTACTAAATAGAAAATGGTAACGAAGACATTTATCTTCCCATTTCTTTACCTCTCCCCCAAAACAATTCTATTTCATTTGCATGGCACAATATTCAAGTTGCTGTATCCCAGTCTCTTGGGACAGTCTCAAAGGACTGGTAATGGTTTCAGACCCTCTGCACAAACATCCATTGCACACTATAATTTTGCACTTTCTCATCTCCATAATTTTCATTTTTATCTGGAGTGCTGCACTAGTAAGAACTTAAAGAGAGGAGACTAAATTAGGGATAGAGGACAGCACAACATGGCTTTCTTTCTAACTTAGAAATCTGTGATTCATATATTACTCAACTGAACTGAATGTAAAAAGACATTTAAACCTCCAGGGAAATTTGCAATAAACAGTGCAAAAACATGCCACAGAAATTAGCTGTGGCTTAGATCCTCAAAACTAGGTAGATACCTTACTCCTACTTTAGGAATTAAGGATTTGATTATGGTGAGGTGCGCTGGATTCAGTCCTTTAACTCTCCAAGTACCTATGCTTCTTGATAACTGACGCACAAGAAAATACATAGGAGTGATAGGGAATTGTAATGTAGCTTTTAACACAGATAAAAGGAATAGAGATCTTTCTTAGAAAAATTGAGCAAGACTGTACTTATTTTGTTCTAAAAACATACAGAGCATAATGAACTTCTTGTGGGAAGAAAGTATTTTTCTAATTATTTGACTGAGGCTAGCATTTCCTCCTCAGAAAATAATTAAAAATTATGTCTTTTTGATAGTTTGGGGTTATTTTAGGTAGGATGGGTAAAACTCTCTTGTAAGGTCTGTAGAAATGAAATTCTTTAGTTTTTTTATCCCTAGGCTCTTCAAAAATGTATTTCCAGGCTTCTGGATAGTTTATTATCATCAAAACCACTGTGTACATTTTAGTGTATTGCATAAGAGGCTATTGTTCAAAAAATTCTATTGGCAGTGGTTTTGGAAAGGGGGAGAAAATGAAAAAATATTACTTAAAAAAAGAAAGCAACTTAAAATATGGCTTCTAATTAAATTAGCAGTTGTTTTGTGTTGGTTTTTTCTTTTCTTCTGACAAGCCTTGTGTTTTTTTTGCTGGTTTTGGTTTTTTTTTTTTTTTTTTTTTTTTTTTTTGCATTATCTAGGTATTTACCCTTACATTACAGATGTATCAGATGGTCAAAGGAATAATTTACCATAAACTAGTGATTCTATTTCATTCATAATTATAGAAGTGCATTTTTCATGTTTAGTTTGCTGGGGTGCAATCTTTTCAGTTGTGGCTCTTCACACCACGAGTCAATGACACTAATGAGCTAACTATGGCTGTAGTAATCAACTGAGATGACTTTCTTAGGGGGTTTATTGTCTGTTGTTGAGGGTTTGGTGGTTTGTGGTTTTGTTTGGTTTTTTTTTTTTTTTTTTTTTTTTTTTGGTTTTTTTTTTTGGTTTTGTTTGCTTATAATCTGATCCTTTATTGAGGAAGAGTATACAACTCCATGATCTTGAGTCAGGAAGCTACTCTGCTGAGTTTCAAGAGTAAACCAGCTTCAACTCAGAGTAATGACACTCTACATCCCCCCAGAATCTTTAAGCAGCAGGGTATAAATTTGTAACCTTCAGTATTACAGCACTAAAATTCTGCTACATGCATTAGAGGAATAAGTACATTAGGTGCAGCACAGGACTATTTTCTTTACCTAAGTGTTGCAACTAATGGCAAAAGTCCCACACACCACTCAGCTTTGCTGTGAGTCACCAAGGGATGGGGTGAATAATGCCTAAAATGCTTATAAAAGACAAATTTTTATTCTATTTTTTCCATAACTATAAAAGACAAATTTTTATTCTATTTTTTCCATAACATATGCAACTGCTGAAAATTCATGTCCAGCAGTGCTTAGGTACAACAGGTATCTGATACTACATGTAGGCAAGTATAAGGAAAAGAAAAATCCAAAACTGAAGGAATATTTGGACAAATGCTATTTTCATGCTTAGAAAATACAGATTTCTCACTACTGAGCATGAATAATTGTCTTCATACTCTGACATTTTGAGTTCTATTGTAAAATATATCAAAATTACACTTTTAAATGCATTTTGGACAACAGACTCAGGTCTTTGATAAGCTAAAGAATATTTGTTGAAGTGCAGACTTTCGGCAAAGCCTTTTTGCAGTTTTCAGATTTTGCAAGCATCTGCTTTGAGTAACAAGAAACTTTCAATTAGCTCATGCTTGTCTTTGTATGAGTAGGAGAGGAGTCAAACATCAAAGATTAGGAGTACTATTTTCTAATACAGTCCTGATAGTTTTATGCACTTTGTTCTAACTTGGATGAAGTGCTGTCAGGCCTCATTAAGATCAAACATCCAAGATAATGGAAGGCTGTGATCTTCTCCAATATACACTTCTAACTGCTGTTTAAGACAGATCTGTAACTTTAAACTGAAAGGTGAGATTTCTGCTTATTGCAAAAGGGAATATGATACTGCTAAGAGGTATAGCATTTTCCCAAAGGGGCAAGTGGCAAACAGCTATGTTATAGACACACAAAGCAATCAACCCAATTTCTCTTTTGAAGTCCTCTTGGTCACTTCATTGGTCAATGGCACATGAGTTATCCTTGAGTGAGCTGACTGGAAAAATAGGGGAGATAAAGAGGTAAAGATCATGATAGTAAACCTAACATGAATTTAATATTATCAAGAAGACAACATTTGTAGCAGGAAACAAACAAACAAAACCCTTGAACTTGGGACCTCAGAGTACTGATCCTTAATTTATTTGTTAATCAAGGCATGGCTTTGGCATGTCATAATTCATCAGCAAAGCAGTAAAAAAACGAATTTAAATACTTACACTGTGCACCCTTTAATGCCTTCATTCCAGAGGGAAGACACTCATGTGTATCAACCCCTGAATTCCTCATAGCCACCATCGCCACCTCCTAGAAACCTCCCTTTATTTCGTGAGATAGAAATACAATAGTCATCATAAAGGACAGAGGCACAAAAAATTGTCTCAGCATCTGTAACTGTAATTTTGTGTTGAATCACCTGGTCTGCATGTACTGAATTGAAATGGAAACTTCATGTTAAAATAACATTTCAAGATGGCAAAATTCAGTGTGTATGCAGAAAAGAGAATTTTTTTCTTAGGCTGAGTGAAAGTCAGGTCACTTCAGCTGAAGTATAAAGTCTGGATCTCTTAATTTTATTTGTGCTATTTGACGATTGTGCCAACATGTAATGGGCAGAGTGACATGGCCAATGGCCTTCATAAGGCACAAGGCTACTTTCTGGGATAGACTTACTAGTTCATACTTATGCATGAGAGAAAGAAAAGACTGAATGGCCAAATAACTTTGTGTCCAGCTATAGGACCATGCATCCACAACATGTCTAGAGAAATTAGATGTGATGTGTTTTGTTGCAAATGGAATCAGCCATTATTCCTTGAAATCTGCAAGAAGGTGCAGCAAACCCCTGTTTGAAATCCTTGAAGAGAATCCTTTTGAGAATCAGAATTTTAAGACAAAGACAGTAGTAGCCCTACGTCCACTTTCAGGTGTAATGTATGCTGTATCTGCATTGTCTGATTATTCCTCTCATTCCCTACAATAGTCTTACTTTGTCTTTCAGTAAAAATTGGGAGATCAAGAGTAGCAGTGAAGTGCAATTGAACGTAGCCTAGTAAATGCCTTTCTCCCTCTTAAATACTGCTTGTTAAACTTCATTTTGAAAAATGAAGCTGTTTTTAGTATAAATGTGAAAGATCCTGTTGAGAAGAAAAGCATCCTAAACCACTGAAAGAAAAAAAATCTGTTCTTTTTGTTTCTGTATAATTTTGAAATGACTTAACAGTCTGCACTATACTTAAGGAAAAACAAAAATTGCTGACAACGTGGAGACCAGGCTGCAGGTAAATGAATTTTAAAAGGAGGATTTAGTATTCTCTAAGAAAGAAAAATGAAGTTTGTAAGTTCCTGGCAGACTCTTAATTTAATTGACAGGTGTCTTGCTAAACTACTTCTGTACATTAAGGAGAAACTATTAAGGCTGTTTTGCTGACTGCAGTATATGGCAGTCTTACAGGGACTTTTTGTAGAGCAGCAGCAAACTCCCACACCCCACATCACCCAACCCCCCTTACAGCTGAAGAGAATTATGGTAAGATTTTAATACAACTTTCCTCTCCTTTTGCTTTTTCTTTTGCTTACCTATACAGAGGACTCTGAGTATTTGCCACCAAGCATTAACTTGTTACCTTTGTTAAATAAGAAAAGAAGCAGCAGTTGCTAAAGGCAGTCTAAATAGCAGATACTGGCTGTTAATAGATTCCACCAAATGATGGTTATTCTCCTAGAAGAGGTAAGATAATTCATGGCTACCTCTTTCCCAAGTAATCTGTCATTCCCTGGCTCACTCAAGACAAATGTCAGGAATAAGAGACGAATGCATGCTTCTGCAAATACTGATAGAGTATCAGTATGCACATGTTACTGTTGACTAAAGGATGTGGAGTAATAGTTTGCTCACATCATATACCTAGATTTCTGCCTATTCTGAAAAAAATCCATTGTATTTGCTGAATGAGACAGAAAGTTGCAAGAATCTATTTTAGCAATTTCACAAAAGAAGATTTTTCTTGCAAGTTAATCCTAACACAATGTTCTAGTGCTGTTATGACAGAAATACTGTTCTCTAAAGTGATACGAGTGACAAATCCATTCCACTTGGAGTGAAGCCTTGGGAATTCAAGAATGGACTTTTGAAAACAGTAGGGAACTTCAACCTAGTTGTTGATGTATGTCAAATTTAAGTATAGATATATACCCCACGTGTCTAAAGTCTGCCTTCAGTCTCAGTTGAAGATATCAGTCTTTGGTATTTCTTGATATAATGTGGTAAAATATAAAAAACCCTGCAGTTTCTCTCCAGAAATAACTGAATTTCACTGGATGAGTTAAATACACATAAACACACGTATATGGGTTTTGTCAATGTAGGGTTTAAAACTCACCAGAGAAGATCTAGATAAAAGTGAGTATATAGCTGTAAACTGTTAGCATCTCTTAGTTAATACAAAGCCTTCTAAATCTCATATGCACCAGATGTAACATGTTACAAATGTTTGAGATAAATATCTCTCTTCGTTCAATTTGGGTAGCTACATAGCTACCATTGCAACCCTGTATTTCATGGTACTAAGGAAATAAAAAGAGAAAGAATAAAGGAGATAACTTATTATTTAGAAAAGGGAAGGTTTATTTTTTAAAAAAAATAAATCCATTCTTAATGTACAATTACGACTCCTTCAGCATTTCAAGAGAAGTTCTTTGTTACACAGTTAAACCAAAAGCATTCGTCTTATCTTTACCATTTGAAGCCTATTTTATAAAAGCTGCAGTTTCATAGGAGTTGGCTATCTGAACTTCGTTGTATTCCTCAAGAATGGATCAGTCTAGTGTAGAGGATAACAAGGATCACAAGCTTCAGCTGGAATAAAAATCATTATGGTTTCATTGACTTGACCGCAGCAATGCCAGTTTATCCCATCTGAGAACTAAACTAAGTTCAGCCAATTTCTGTAGAATTACAGAGAAAAAACATGGCTTCACACTTCTGGAATGGAAAGAATTATAAAGAAAAGAAGCCACAGGAATGCGATGCTTATATGATTCCCCTCCTCAGAGCCATAGAGGAGCTCACATATATTAAGTTTGGCTTTTTTTTTCCATCATCGTGTCCCAGATAGTGATAGTTTTGATCTATGGCTGCAATATTAGAGAAAGTTCTTAAATCTGTGCATGCTCCTCATCTCTGATTCCCAGGCACTCTCCTGTCTTCCATTAAATCCTTCTGAGATTTAGATCCCAGTTCAGAAATCAGAGCTAGTGAAGGAGAGCTCTGTGCTTCTTCGTGAACAATGTGAGACATAACTCCCTGTAATCTTCGCTGGTTCTAGGGGCTGTAATTACATCTTGTCACTTCCTGAACTTTTTTAAGCATTGAGCATCTGGACAGCAATATGAGTAAAGAAATTAAGGTGTTTTTCCCAAGATGCTTGAACCCAGATTTTAAAAGCATTCTTGCAGATCAAGAGCAGACACTGACAACCAGTGACTTGGTAACAGCTGCCATTAGGCATGCTTGCAGAAGCAGATACAGCTAGATGTATCAGGCAAATAGCAAAATTTACTCTACAATGAATTATGTCATATTCCACTCTACGGTGTGTGAATGGTCCACTATGTGATGTAGGTCTATAAGGCAGAGGAGTGCTGGGTTACATATGCTGTATAGCCTCATTATTTAAATGCAACATTAGCATTTATAATTTTTCTTAGCAACCCACAACCACATGGAACTGCTGTGAAATACTCTTCTAAGACAGTGCCTATGATGCCAAAATCCTTCAGATTGGTGCATACTTCATAGGAGGGATGGAACATAAATATACTTGAAGTGCTTATCTGGCCCCCTGCTAATGACTGCCTGAAAATATTTAACGTACTTCATGCATTATTCTGGAGCAGAGAATATAAATGATGATCCAGGAAATAGTTCTCAGCCAGAGAGATCTGGACACATTAGCCTCTTTGTTATTCCACTATATTTTTTATGTGTTCATATTGAACCAATAGTTACACAACAAAATAACCCGAACTCAATACTTTGGATTTATCAGTATTACTCTCTTTTTTTTGTAACTATTTATTATCATAAGATATGACAGCTGCTTTAAGGCTGTATTGAATGCATCTACATACCTTTCAGTGACTATAGTATAGGTATAGTATAGGTATATGCCTAGCATGGAACATTTCAACGAATGGTTAACGAAACTGAAGACAACCTTTCACAGTGATAGATGCTGGGCCCCCTTAATAATAAGTGGTATCACTGCTGTCTGTGATAATTACATTTTCATTGATGGAAATCTTTACTGTAAACAGGCATATTTATATCCTAGAATAGCATCAGCCATCAAATTTATTCTACCTTGGACACAGAATTTTCAGATTTATTTTGAACCTTGGATTTACTCTCTTGCTATACATTTGTAAAGTAGCAGAGTAATTTCTTGGATTTTTTTAAAGAATCTAACATGCTAATATCTTGACATTTGAAAATACTGCATTATTTTTTCTTTTCTTTTTTCTTTTTCCACAAATATGAACTCTGTATTTTTAGCTGTCTCAGTTACTACTTTTCCTTTTATGTATGTGACAGTTTTAATTAACTGGAAATTAGATATCCATGTGTGAAAACTATCCTAACAGAATGGCATCAAAGCCCTGGTGCTTACGTCAGCACTAATCTGCAGTTGGCTCTGTACAGTAAATTATTATTGACATGTGAGATAAAGTCCTGACTCCACTCACATCGAAGGCAAATTCTCATTGGTTTCTGTAGGAGTCAATTTTTACCTGTGATTTTCTCCCATGGATCTAGTTAACAAATGGAAGTTTGTGGTGGGCTCATGGACATAGAACACTATGTCAGCACTTCAGAACCTGAACAGCTGAACAAGCAGACAGCACTGCTGACAGCACATTTTATCCTGTTGGTTAACTTGAAGCAGAAAAAAACAGCATTTCAGTGAAAATTATCATTTGCTAAAGAAGTATATGCCAGTTTTCCTGGATCTGAGTTTCATATTGATTTACTAATATTAATCAGAAGGTTAGGCAACCTACATAAATATATTCCACTGCAAAAATATATATTCATAAAATTTAAAACCATGACTACATGAATATATGAATTAATCTATTCTTTATCATACTTATCACAGTATATGGATTCAGAGAGATAACATCTTCTTTATCTTATAATTTATGTTTCCTGGACTTGTACGTGGTCTACATGGAAAGAGAATAACTCATCATTCATCACTGTTTCTTGCAAACTCCTTTGGAGCCTTTGATTTTCACCAAGCTTCATTCAAAGCTTTCTTTGTTAATAATAATTTTCCCAGGCAGTTCTACATAATAAGTTCTTGATTCAGTCCATGCATTTGGTGAATGTGTTTTGGATGCCTCAGGAAAACACATTGGGATGGATGATATGGGATTGTGTTGGTGCCTTATTTCAGCAGATACAGAAACAGAATGTTCCAGTATTAACAAGTTACTACACAATTAATTTAACATTTGGATAAAATTATACCAGATTAAAGTAAAAATACATAATTATTTTTGTTTGAATGCTCTAAGCAGATAACATAGTTATACAATTTTACTTAGTTATGTCTTTTTAGTCTTGCTTCCAGTGCTTGACTGAGATGTTAAGGGAAAGGATGTTTTTTACTTAGTAAGGTATAATTCAAATGTAGTCCTATATATACACATGTGACCCTGTGACTGAGCTTTATACAAACACATTCATGAGTTAATGCACTTACTTGAATTTAGTAATTAAAATATTAGTAATTAGTCACTTTAGGATGAAACTGGTACTGGAGTATACTATCTTTCAAAAGTACTGTGGTCTATGAAACACTTTATTAGGTGAAAATAGATGTCTGTGGCAGAAGGAGGAGAATATGATTATTGCAAATGGGAAAAGTAGAGTTCATGTTATACTGGACTTGCGCAGAAGATAGTTTGCCTAACTGCATTCAGAACAGTTATGAACCTCTTTAACTGTTATCCTTTTCACTTTCCTTCTTCAGCTAGTGGGGATACTTCTCTGAATGTGAACTGTTGTTCATTTTCAAGTGATTTACATCTTCCTCATCAGGTATCCCCAAATTATAATGAATGTGAAATGTCGCAGTTTGACACTTGTACAGTTCTTTGGCAGGAATTTTCTTTCAGGTTGTTTTAAACATTTATATTCAAGAGTCAGTTCAGGGCTTGGCAAGACTCAGTCTGACATGAGGCTTGTATGAAAGCTCTCTTATAACCAAGGATCAGATGATTGTAGCACATGTATTAAAGAGCCTTGCCAAGAGGAAGCTTTTAAAAACTCTTCATAGAGAAAAGGTGACAGTAGGTCTCCAGGAGTCTCTGCCCATTCCTTTTGTAGTAAGAATTGGCCTGGCTCCCAGGTGATCCATACTTGTATCAGTAGCTTGTTCTCTGGGTAGAAGAAAGCAACACTTCTCAGGATATGTCCAAGGACTTTCAAGAAGGAATAGCATAGCAAACATTGTAACTTTAAACGCACAATGTATTTCTTCAAACTTGTCATCTATAGTGTCAACAGCTTGCAGCAGATACTTGGTAATATCTGTATCTGAATATAGTCCTGTAGGAGAAGGGATGAGAGATGCAGATTAAATGACAGATTTAGGATGTTTAATACGCTTCTGGAAGATGTACAAGTGCTATGACAAGGATAACAATAGAGGAATCTGTAGAATAGGAGAGAACATTTTCGAATATTTAACCAAATTTAGTTTTAAATTGCATGCCATGTTGGTCTAAAACTTGATGATGTACATAAAACTTTAATACGTACATAAAACTTCAATATGTACATAAAATCCTCATTCTGGCGTAAACTTGACTTGGGAGTTCTGGGCCTCTGTCCTGCCTCTGCTACTGACACCTTTCATTATATCATGTAGACATATAGCATTATAGCATGTGGACTGCTGTGATCAAGAATCTGACCAGTCAGACGCAGACTCTGCCTCTGTGCTCCTAGGGCAAGGCTGGAGCAGTGCTGAAAGCCATATTAGCCTGGGGTCATCAGCTAGCTAGTGGTTGCTACATGGTTATCATTTGGAGCAACACATGGTGCATCTAGTCAACATAGAGTGTGAAGTGTCATGGGGACATATGCTAAATTTTGACACAGTTTTAATCCATTATTACCTCAGTTTCTTCACCCATAAACTAGAATAATATTACCTATCTCCTTTCCGGAGGCCTTGCAAGGATGAGTTTATGCTTATCATCTTATTAAGGTGATCAGCTATGAATGGATTGTTGCCAACCTCCCATTGTACACAGAGAGCCATGGGGCCCCTACACTCATGCAACTCCCAACAACAGAATCATCCGATCAAAGTTTGTTGTTGAGATCTGGAAATTACTTATAAGTAGTTGTTATAATCCCTCTGAGTCATCGCATAGTTTCACTCTTAATTTTTTTCACTAGCTGCCTCCTAATTTGGACTGAAACATTTTCCCACTTGTAGTATTTAACGGTGTACAATGCTGTATGCAAGAGCACCTATCTATTGCCCAGCAGTGATAGATCTGGTAATAACATGCTTGCTATTCTGGCTATGCTGCACTTTGGTAACACCTGGGGTTTAATTGAAATACACCCTGACCTTGGTTTTGTTCATGAGGCATAGAATGGACGTAATTACTGTGAATCTACTGAGGGATATTATGGCAAAATGTTGTATTACTAATTTTGGTTCCTCACACAATTTGGAAAAAAAAAAAAAAATCAATCACAGATCTCAGTAAAAAGCAGCGTGCTGCAGTTTCATAGAAGTCCTAAACCAAGTAATTTTCAAAAAAATTAGCTTCATATATTTCTCTGTAACTAATTTTGCTTTCAAAACAGTATTGTAGAATCATAGAATCATAGAATCATAGAATAGTTAGGGCTGGAAAGGACCTTAAGATCACCCAGTTCCAGCCCCCTGCCATTGGCAGGGATGCCTCACATTAGACCATGTCTCCTAGGTCTCTCTCCAGCCTTGCCTTGAACACTGCCAGGGATGGAGCATTCACCACTTCTTTGGGCAAACTGTGCCATGGCTTCAGCACCCTCAAGGTAAAGAACTTCCTTATATCTAACCTGAACTTCCCCCATTTAAGTTTAAATCCATTGCCCGTTGTACTATCACTACAAATACATATCACAGTACAAAAATTGCATTGCACCTAGAAGTTTCATATTCCTTCAAAATTAAATAAGCAGCTTGTAAATTTCAGACTACAAAATGCCCGAGTTCTACTCTTACCTTAAGGGGTTTCTATAGTTACCAAGGACAAGAAGTTTAACTATCATTTGCCAGACTCAAGACTATTTGCAGCCTTAACTTTTCATTTCTCCCTGTCTCTTTGTCTGTTTATTAACAAAATAGGGGATTAATTTGGATTCAGTTACCGCTGTAAATGCAATTATGTGAAATGGACTCTGATGCTTCAGTGTGTTATAAGCTGGGTATGTTTCTCCCAGAAGGTGGTATAGAATAATTCATGCTAGCCTATACTTATCAGGGTTATGAAATACCTACCAAGCCACTTCTCCAACTCAACATGAAATAATTCAGACTTTAAAAGAGGAAAGCACCTTTCTTGAGAGCATTATGGCATAGAAAAATTAGGCAAATACCAATTTTCATTCATACCCCAAAAAGCATTAGCGTAGAGTTTGCGTGACTGCTTTAATACAATTCCCTTTCATGCCTAATATCCTCTGTTTTATGCATTACAAAATACATTTGGAAAAACTGCACTTGCTAAGGCACAACTTGATTTTTTTATACCACTGAAATGCACAATCTTCTGACTAATCTCAAAATAATCCTAAAATTAATCTTAAAAATAATCTTTCTAAGTTATTTCAAATTTTACCAGAGCATCTATGCCAAAGTATAGAAACTACCGCTGATCCTCAACTGCATTATATGTTCATTGAACTGAAATATTTTGGGTTTAAAGTTTATATTGGTTCCTGAGCTCAAGGGCTCAGCAAAGCTCAGAGGATGATTTGTATGGGTAACAAGAATATTCAGCATTAGCACATTTAGTAGGCATGTACATATTGTAATTTAGGAAATTATGTTTTCGGCTTTAAAACTAAACTTGTTTTCTCAGATTAGGGTGAAACTTTCTTAGGGGCAAATATATACCCTGCTGTTGTTTCTTGTTGTTGTTGTTGTTGCTCTTCACCGTCTTGGCTACATTTGTACATGAATTCTTAGACTATGTGGTGTTCTGATCTGACATTTCCTACATCTGCTCTTACAGTCTGTGCATAGGGATAAAATTTTGGAAGAAATTGGGGCAAACGTCTTGGATTCTGTCAGCCTTGCATCTTTTAAACGACAGAACAGTTTAATATTTTGTATACTTAACCAGCAGATTTTTGCCTGCTCTTTTGAAATCTTGAAGTAAGTTGTTGAAAAGATAGTTAATTTATACAAGCTGATGTTTCTGTGATAAAAAAAATTATAAAAATCTACCAGACAAAAACTAGCTTGAATTATCACAGTAATACTTTTGAATAGGTGTCTTAAATCACTATTATTCTGCTAAAACCAAAGAAATACCAAAGTGTTTCAAAATAACGACCCCAGTGTGACAGGAGTGAAAAATTGCATTGTTTTGGAGAGGTGCTCTAGGACATCATATAACTTTTTATTAACGGTTGGTTTTATGCTAATTTTGCTGTGGTTCACAGATACCTTCTGAATAGGGAACTGTCATTTTCCCTTTTATAATAAACCAAAAGGGGATTAAGAAAGCTTCCTTTCAATAGCTACAAATATACTGCAGTTTAATTGTTGCTCACTGAGGTATTTCTGGCATAAGATAATGAAATCCTGAAGGTGCTTGCTGGACTTTCCCTTATATCGTGGTTGGCACATGAAATGCAGTGACCTGCTGCTGTAATTTAGAGAATTTTGTTATCATGGGTATTGTACAATTTCTTTTGTACAGTTGCCTGGTTCCCCGTACATAAATATCTGTCCAGAAAACTATATAAGCAAAACAAACAAAAAATATTCTAGAAACTTTGTTTTATCGACTGATTTAGTGAAGTGAGAAGAGCAAAATGGGACTTGAATAACCCAAGGGATCAGTGATGAGGTAGAAAACCTTTTTACCTTTACATAATTGTTTCAAATCGAGCCCAAGTCAATACATAACAGAAGTCCCTAATGTCGTCATGGGGTCTCAGAAAAATGAATCCAAATTAAGTTTGGATTAGCTAAACTACATTACATGCTTTTATAGACACTCTTAATTGAAATTGGAGTGGCCTTGATTCAATTTAGCTTAAGTTAAGTTCTAAATAAGAGTGTCCACAAAAAGATTTAATGCATTATAATTAACCTACTTTAAAAGTGACTTCCAATTAAATTTCTAAAATGTTTCTGGGCGCACTAGTACCAAATTATATTGTGGTGGCTTTTGTAAAAGAATTTAAATTAGTTCATTGATTGCTCCTATTCATACCAATAGGAGCAGTTTGAACAGAGAGATTAGGACTGGTTTGTCCCTTTCATCCTTCGGGTTACATCCAGGGAAAGGTCAATACAGAAACCAAATAATTCCTTTTAATAAGTATGTCCTTAAGAAATATCTGTTACATATTGACTGATATTTCCTATGACTTTTCCCAGAAAATTAGCAAATGTTATGACTTGTACTAAGAACATGTGTAAATGACACTTAGGAGTAAAAGAATATTTATAAATAAGGACACATACCAGACTGTTTTAGTTTAGAATACTGGGAAACCTCTTAATTTCCAGCTAAAATGCAAATATGTGTGCTTGGACCAATGTTCATTAAAATTCTCCTTTTTAAAATGTCTACTTCATGACCATTTCTGCTACCTGAAATTAAGGAGAAAACATTAAACCTTAGGAGAACATGAGAGAAGAAACATAAAATCATGCTGAGAAATGAGGGATGTGAAATACAGCTGTTTTCTGTATAACAAAATTAAAGGAAAGAAGTAAAAGGCAGAGAGGGTCAAACTCATCCTTGACTGAGCTCCCCTGAGGTCAGTGGTAATTCAGGAGGATTGAATGTGTCCAATAACATTGAAATCTTTCAGGTCAGTGTCTTAGTGATTCAGCTGGGTCTTCAAAGGCTTATACAAGAGAACCTGGAAGTATCTGTGATACAGCAATATCCACTCTGCCTCTTACACTTAACATGCTTCTAGGGGCAATAGAGAATCTCAACTATGTCCCAAAGCGAAACAGTGAAACATGCAAAGAGGATAATAATTTACATTGTAAGTATTTTGATTTATCTCATGTCATGAGTGACCAGTTTTGCATTGCAAGGCTGCCTATCTAGCCCACTTTGGCCTTCACTGTATTTAAAGAAATAAAATAAACCCCAAGTAGATGAAAGCCGATGGATTTTGAAACCTCCCAGGTTTTTAGGCATTATTGCAATGGCTCCCTAAATTGTTGTTGAAACTTTCAAAGTCCTAAAGCATTGAAAAGGGAAACTGACTTTTAGAGAATAGAGGAAAAAATACAAAGCTGTATATTGCAGTGATGAGTTTTCACTGTAAGGTAGTGCATTTCAAAAAATCCCAATACCTCAGACAGGAGCCAGTCTACAATAGAAATGAAAAATAAGATTAGCAAGAGAAAGATTTGAGATCTACTGTAAACCAGTTTGCTGATTTTGCATGATGATTATGGTAATGCTGTATTAAGAAGGCAGCGTGTGTGGCAAGTTGATGGCAGACATTCAATAGAGAAGAAGAACGGTGTCATGCTGTATGTGGACAGGGAACTGCATGCAAAGTATTTATAATTCTGTTGAACTGGAAGCTCCTCAGCGGTTCATCCAGGTGGAAAGGAGTTTTAGGACAGAAGAGGCAGGGGAAGGGTGAGCAGGGGGGTATGGGGAGCAAATCCCATGCAATGTGTTTTCATCAGCCCAAATCTTCACAGCCAGATGGGATATGCACCTGAGGGTGCAGGAGCATTTGCAGAGCAGATGTTGGTAGAGGATTTTGGACCCCAGTGGAGCTCCCTGCCCACAGCTCAGCCTTTGTTCTGAGACGAAGGTATACCCTCATGTGTTTCAGTATTTTGTGGAGCTAAAACATGCAGTATGCTTGTTTCCTGCTATCTACACTGAAATTCCCTTGGCTTCCTCTGCTGGCATTGCTGCTGAAAGAGGATCACTCTGAGAGCATTCAGAGCTCCTGAAAAGAGAGTAAAAAACCGAGTAATTTCTGCATAAGGTCATCCTGGGATTTAGGCCTATTTTTATTGCTGTACTCCACGCTTTGCTCCATACAGAAACTATTTTCAATTCTCCAGTGCTGATACTACCAGAAGAGACTTTCCAGCATAATCGTCTGTTTGACATACCTTGCTCCTCTTCATATGTTTGGAAATCTGCCATTTAATTTGCAACTGTAGTGTGTCTTGTTTACTAAAAATGCAGACATCTTTGCAGAGGGTCTTTCCTCTCAAAAAAACTCTTTAAAAGGGTGTAATGTACAGAATACACTGTACTATATAAAGTGAGGCAAAAGTGCTGAATGCATCCACATATTTGTCAACTTGGAAAAAAATTGTAAGAAGTGATCTGAATGTTCCTCACCCTGAAATTTTCTGGCACACAGCTGAGAGAGAGTTGTGATGATTTAACTGGGCTGAGGGAGAGTTGTGATGATTTAACTGGGCTTTAGCTGAGATTTAACCCTGATGTAGTTGTGATGGTTTATTTTTTCTGTGATAGTTTAATCACCTTATATCTGATAAATTTTGCTATATTTTCAACACAGTCACATATATCATCACACCTCATTTTTTACTGGCAGATGGACAGCACCAAACAAAGTGTGCTAGACCATATTGTATCATAAACCATATATTGGGAGAAAGCCATGGCTTTTGCACTGCAGCACTCCACTGCTGCGACACTTATTCATAGACCCACAGACTAGACAGAAAGCTAAGTATGAGGTGCCAACAGCAAGTAAACTGCCAGTGATCCAGCTAAGGGTCACTGGAGCTTAGGAAAATATCTTTGCCACATGCCTGAGGTATTCATTAGGCAGATCTTTGGGAATGGTGTAGATGTTCTCTTTTGTAATCAAATCCCAGCATTACAGGGAAATCCTTCAGAGATCAGAGTGATTAGATTCACTTTTCACTGGTAAAATAACAAAGAGGGATCTAAGCTCATCAGTCCTCAAATCTAATTACAAAAAAATAGAAAAATAAATTCCAAGTTCTATAACAAAGGAAGACAACTCTGCCTACACGTTTGGTAAAGCTGCATGTCAATAGCATAATTACTGCATCCTTCCAGCTGTCCCTCAGGAAAGCTGCACTGTGCATGTCTGCAGAGATAGATCAGTTCTGTTATTCCTTGCTTCATCTTCTGCATTGGATCTTAAGAGGGCAATACTTTGCTCAAAGTAAAATGTGTAGTACATTGAGACTAAGATTCACTTAAGCTACAGAGTGGAGAACATGCATGTCGAATGTCAGTTTGAAAAGATTTTGTGAGTTCTGTGGAAATAAAAATCAAAACAAATAACTCCATATATGTGTATGTAAGTCTCCTTGGCCATAGAGAGAATATACATACTAAAATGACAGATGATATATGCTTTAGTAATTACAGCAATGCCATGGACAGACTTAAGGTCATGTTTTGAAATACATGTAATAATTATACCTCTCTGGGGAACTGATGGCAGTAAAAATTCTCAGCATTTTAAACTGTATTTTAGATCTATACAGCAGAGGGCACTGGTGTTATTGAGTTGACCATATAGTTCATATTTTGATACTAGAAAAATGAAGTGGGGAAAAATCACTTAGAAGACAAAGAGCTGTCAACAAAGACTAAAGAAGCTGGTGTGTGGTCTGTGTTTCATGTGTGGATTTATAATGTTAACCTTTATGTGTCTCTACTATAATAGACAGATACTGAATAGCAAACTACTCTAGTACTGAGTTCCAGATGGGTCTTTATGTAAAGCCTATTAAAATATTTCCACGATGTTCTTTTTGAGGCCTTAAATGAATTTTTCACTGTGGTTTTTGTGCTGGCTAATTTGTTTTCCAGGGTATTTATGATTTAAAATTACCCTTATGTGAAATAACTGCACCAAGGCTTCCTGAATAGTTGAGCTCTGAGCTGCAGAAACTCGAAGTCTGCAGAATTTCCTAAGGTCTTTGACAGATCATAGTTCTGAGGCTTATCTGTGATTGAGACATTCTTAGCACAGGACTGAGTTAAAAGGTGAACAGAAAAGCCAGGGGTGATTTTAGCCTTCAGCACAAAGAGCTGTTCTACGTGGCTGATTCATTGCCTGAGTCAATAACCAAACATGGGAAGAATATAGGGACTTCTTTAAAAGATGATAAAACAAACCCATGTCTTTTAAATACCTTTTTGCAGCTGAGACATGGAATCATTTTTGGGGGATGGACAATTTTTGCCAATCAGTATCATAACTGGATAATTTGTTATAATGATGTACTGTATTTGAGTAAAATGTGTTTATCTGCTTGGTTTATTTTTTTTTTTTTAACCCATGGAGCATATGTGTAGTGATAGAAAGGGAAGTTTTTCTGGATAATGGAGTATCCTTTAAAGTAAAAGGGGCATGATACATTAAGTGTTCAAGGTCAGGATGCATGGGGCTTGGAGCAACCTGGTCTAGTGGAAGGTGATCATGCCCATGGGCAGGGGATTGGAACTAAATGAGCTTTAAGGTCTCTCCCAACCCAAACCGTTCTTTGATTCTCTGAATGGTAAAATAATTGGTTTGGTGCATTTCTCGATGTGATTTATAACTTTTTTATGGAATTCATTATTCAGTGCAAGTCCTTAAGGGATAAGTTTTAGAATAATTTTCTTTTTTTAAAAAAAAAACAAGAGAATGAAAAGAGAAATTTACTGAATAAAGAAAAACTAGTGACAAACAAAAATGCTAATACAGTTACATTAACTATCACAGCAAATGGTTTATTAGTATTCAGCCACAAAACTCGTGGATCACAGATCTTAACTCAGGAGCCTTAAACTGATATTAGGCTCATTAATATAATTCTTTATACTACAATGTGCAGATTCTTCTTCCTGTCAGTCTAAGAAAGATGAGAAACAGGGTTTTTTAATCCCCTTTTTGCAGATAGTTTTGCTACAGTTGGACTTTTGAAGTAAGGGAACTTGAATTTTAGTGATTACTTGAAGAGTGTTTCTCTATATATTGTGTTCAGCACCTCTGAAGTGGAAAGTGACCTTGTAAGTCTGCAGTAAAAAGGAAGTCGTGTAGAGCAGCTACCCTTATCTAGTCTAGTACATTGTCCTAAACCCATGAAGCCAATGTCAACAAGTGCAGTTGTCGGCAGTGGGAAGAAATGGAGAGGTGGGAGCAGTTACCACTACAGCCACAGGGTTTTCCAAAATCGTGTGGCAGGAGTGTAATCCACAGAGGAAGAACTTGAGTGACTTGCTCAAGGTTGCAAAACACATTAGCTTCATGAATCGTTCATAACAAGAATGATGTTTTATAAATAGTACTTACAGAGCAGATCGACAAAACAGATAGAGACCAGACTTTCCAATTCCCATCCAGAGGTTTTTAACCATTATATTGTCTTTTTTCTGCAGTAAATTATTAAAAGTGAGATTGGAAAGACTTGCAAGCCTTTATAATAACCATTGCAACCATTATAACAAGTCTTCTAAAAATGCAGAAATGAATTCTTAAACCTCTCAAAATTCTCAAGAAAATTATCTGAATACATAGTTAGGAAAAAAAAAAGACTTTCATTAAATGGATTGCTGTGAGATGCAAGTTAATGTATTTCTTCCTGTTTGTTTTGTTTGGTTTTTTTTTTTTTGTTTTTTTTTTTTTGTTTTGTTTTGTTTTTTTTTTTTGTTTTTTCATAATGGGTTTTCCACAAAATGAAATGGTTTGAAGGCTGGAGTGGGAAA
>JBCJKH010063573.1:3346-17283 GCA_039877255.1 Loriculus beryllinus
TAGGTAAAAATCAATATTTTCCATAAGTATGAATTAACTTCGACATGTAAAAACTTGTTTTAAGACAGAAGGTGCTGTGCATGGGCTTGTCAGGCGTTTGTTCTTTTTAAGAAGGTTGTACATCTATGTAATTGGTTGGTATTGATGGTAATGCACCAAGTATATACTTCAGTAAAAGATTTGAGAAAATTTCTTGAGGATTGGTGCTGTGAAAAGATTAAATCCTTTTCTCTATACTGTTTGTATTATAAGGTTATTTTTGTTAGCCAGTGTATGAAAGATTGGAGCTTTCAGTTTGCCAGAAAGTCATTTACTTCTGCCACTACTTACAAAAAACATGTGATTATATTTATTAATAGCAAAAGAAGTAATTTCTCAACTACCATGTAATGAACTTAATTCTAGTGACTTATGAGACACTGTTGTATTCTTCAAAACCAAGTTCTGCTGCAATTAAATTATGGTATGTTCATTTTAATTATTACACACTGGTTACTCAATTTATTCTGAGGTGGAGTTGTATGCTTTCTTTTGTGTGTAAACATTTGTTCTGTAACAGTAAAAATGACTGATGAATATTAACTAGAAGAGAAAAATATTACAAAGAACAATTGTGGCTGTAGTTCACATTAGTTCAAAACAGCTCAAAATGAAAATTTTGAGTGGATAGCTGACTTCTTGAATTACTGTTTAGGGTTTTTTTTTATTCCCAAATGCAGGTCTTGTTTATTTGTGGATTGTATAGTGTGACTTAGGATACCTGTTGCTTTTTAAATGATTTAAGGATTTAAGTAATAAAGAAAAAATACATTGACGCGCTAAAATCTTAGGCTGCTTTTGTCTTCTCCGCCACAGTGAAAAAATAACATTCTAAGACCTGGCAGAGAATTGTCAACATAGCTGTTGAGCAGAGCATAAAAATGCTCTGATTTGGTATTATATCAGTTCATTAGATCTTTATCAACTCTGCATGGCATTAAGCTGGAGTAAGTAAAAATGGGGAGTATCGGTTGTCTTGGTTCTCCTAGTGTTATCCTGTTTGCCTGTTATTTGTAAATGTGAAAGTTCTTATCAGCTGTGAGAGCGCTGAAGAAATGTGGTGGAGTTCATGACTTCATACAGCAGAGATAAGTTCTCAGTGCTGACTGCTTTCACTGTACTTAAAATGCTTTAAAGGGACAATTTGTTAAAAGTTACTCATCTGAGATACTGAAGGCAGTTTTACATTTTGTTCAACTTCTGATTCCTTTGAAAAAATGCTCTTTCATATTTGTAGAAGATGCTATGACAAAACACTGCTGTACTAACTTTTCCATGCTTTTTTGTCATGCTTAACAGAAGACATAATGATGTTGGCTTAAAAATAGTATTAAATAAACAAAAAAGCTCTAACCAAACTCAGAACCACCAAATCATGCAATAATCCCTTTCCCTATCCCTGATAAAAGAAGTGGATTGTAATTTTTCCACTATACTTTTTACCTCCATCCCCACCCCCACTTTTGTAATCTTCTTGTCTCTCCTTGGTTTTTGTTGGAAGAATTTTATGGCACTCTTCTGGCTTTTGTCCCATAATTGAAGAGCAGCAAGGTATGTGAAATTCCTTACTCTGAAGTGGCAAATGAGCAGAAATTATTACACTTTTCAGGAATTTTTTTATGTACTTTTAATTTAATTACTTAGTTGCATTGGTTTCTGTTCATTTGATGACAGCGTTGTTTGGTACATTCAATCTTCAGAATTTTTAGGCTAAAAAAGTTCCAGTGAAAGGGACTTTCTTCTTTTTCACAACAGAAATGTAATAATATGGTCTATCCTATCTTATCCTTAGTCAATTCAGGAAGCCAAACAAATATTGTCTTCGCAGTTAGTTTTTGCTGGTAGTCCATCCTGACTCAATTTGTGAGAGTAAGAGAAATTGCAAGATAATTTCACATGCTTGCCATCTCTTCAGCACATGAATACTTTGTGTGTGTGGTCTTGTTTAGTGCAAAAGGTCTATTTATATTACGTTTCTTGCATTTGTAAATCTCTCTGGGGTTGGCTTTCCCCTTTCTTGCTACCTTTTCTTTCATATAGTATGACAAACTATTAACAACCCCACCCCCAAGAAAACCTTTCTTCCCCTTGCTACATACATAAAGCTATATTGTATGTGCATATATAAGTGTAAAATAAAGACAGACTATTTCCAGGTGACAGCAAAACCTTTAGTATAGAATGGTTTGGATTTCTGAAGCAGTTGAAACAAAGCTTGTTAATAAAAAGGACTATAATTTCCCTGATAAACACAGACAAAGTAGATGAATGTAATGTCATAGAATGTAAAAATTATGTTTTTCCAGGCTGGGGTAGCTGAAACTTGGCAGTGGGAAGTCAGTCAAATTACTTTGCGCTTCTGATGTTCACTTCTTAATACTTTTAAAACAATTCTGTTAGTAGTTACTGTATTTGGTGCTGTTAATAGCCTAGCTGTTTAGCTTTTTTCTTTGATAAAGTTAGTTTAATGCTTTAATTCATCTTGCAGAAGTGGGAAGATGTTGCTTTCTTAAGTGGTGTGGTATTCTCACAGCTTTTTTTTTTTTTTCTTCCCTCTCCCCCTCCCCCTCCTTCTTTTTCTTTCCGTTGAAATTCCTGTATACCAACTTAGTTAAATACTACAGGGTAGGGTGAAAGCTCCTCTGAGTCATGGTGAAGGCATGAAGTGCTTCCAGGTCTGCAGTCCTTTCCAGGGATGAGCAAGTTCCTTGCTTGTGTATATCCTGTGTCTGCACAGCAGCAGTAAATACCAGGCTCAGTTTATAGGTTGTTTTAAGCATGTTGAAGTAGGTACATTAAATAGCTTTTTCTGGTGGTGGTGGTTATTCCCTTTAGCTCACTTATCTGTATTTCTTTGAGTTTATACTCCAAATGTTCAATTCTTCTGGTGATTTACTGGTGTTTCTGTAAACTGTGAGCAAGGAGTTGTGTTAAGTGACCAGCGTTTAGGAAAAGCAAGATTATGCTCTCGTTTAGAGAGACTGCACAGATGTTCTTTATGAGCATTCCAAAGAGGGGAGACTGTACATTACTTTCAATCTGACAGAAACCGTGTATATGAAAATCTTTGGTCTGAGCTTTATGGTCTATGTGATGAGGCTGTGAACCCGAAAGAGTAGCATTTGTGATTAATAATGACATTTACAGACCCTAGGAATACTGAAATAATCTGCTGGATGGTTTTGCTTGCATAGTGATAGTATCCAGATGCTAACTATAAACACCTCTCTCTGTTTGCTGAAGCATGGAAATGGGAGTGAAAACAAGCATTGGATATTTTGTGTTTCAGGGAAATTTGGCCATCATTCTTTTAAAAACCTATTTTTCACTTGTCACCTGAAAGCAGCATTAAGTAGTTTATAGGTCAGTCTTATTCTATGATGTTAAAGTTAAGAGAATTAGGAAAAAAAATCTGTTTAATGGAAGTGAGAGCATGATCAAAAAAAAACAAAACAAAAAAACGCCTGCACTTGGATGTGAAGCATTTACATTTTGAGCCTAAACCTAAAAAAACCCCCAAACTCTATTTTAGTAAGTTTGTACATTAGGCAGTCCCTAGAGGACATAGGAACAAGTGGGTGAAGTTGATAAATGTTTACCTCCCAAACAAAGTAACAATTTGATTCATTTTTGAGGTACATTGCAGTACTGAAGTTGATTGCCTAGTGGATACCTTGTTGAGTTCTTGCTAAATACTCTTCCCTGAGCACTATATGCCCGGTACTTGCAGCAAAACTGTAGTGGCAAGTAGTTTCTGAGTTATTTTTTCTGTGAGTACTACTTTGAAAATGAGGAGAGCATAATATGATCTTGCTTTGGTTTATGAAATATAGAGGAGGTATAAATGCACTACTTTTTTCTTGTTATGGCGTCAAAATTCATATAATTAATTTTAGAGGAGTACTCTCAAAGGAAAAACAACTGCTTTTGTGTTTGTTGGAGGAAAGAAATAGGTCCTGGGATCACACTTTTATAATAAAAAACCCCCTTAAGCCACAAAAATCCCAAATCCTCTTTGATGTTCTTCCACATTGCATCAGTTACTGTCTTGTGGTTGAGCATTGAGACATGAGATGATGGCAGTCTTGCATCTAAGCAAGTGAAACAAAAAAATTGAAGAAGAAGGTGTAATGTAAAATGTGGCAGAAAGGTCTGTAAATATGTTGCAAAAGTCTTGAAGTTGATGAGTTTCTTCAGTAGTGCCATCAGTGAGGAGGATTGCTTTATTCTCTAGGATGCACAATGTAGACTGAGAATCAGAAGAAGTTAAGCCATGCTTGTTGCTGCTCTTCAGCTTTTGGTACTTTAGGAATAACTTTTGTTTTATCTTTATCATGTGACTCTGGCAATTGTAGGTGTGTGGGCAAAAATAACTAAAATTCCAAACTACTCCACTCATGCTGTATGTTTACTATATTGCCAGATTAAACAGGACATAAAACGAAACCAGCTTAGTAGCCTGTGGGTTGAATAACTTCTTGCTTAACACATCTCTTTGCAGGTTCCCAGCCATAAGTTGTGGGTTTTGGTAACTTTCCTGATAATGCTCCACTTTCTTCCTTGCTTCTGCTCAGCCTTTGTTTTATTGGTGTGGGTTTTTTTTTTAAAACTCTCAGGTCATGGTATTAAAAAGGCCTCATCAAGGAGGAATGCAGGTAAAACTGGTTTGTGTTGACTTTCTAATCCTTTTCTGAGAAATTTTGCATCCAAGATGACTGTGTCTTTTTTTGTCACAGTGTCCTTCCTGCCTTTCTTTTATATTCTCTTTCACCTGCTTGTTTACTGTATCCTAACTATAGTAA
The DNA here is from genome assembly GCA_039877255.1 of Loriculus beryllinus. Classification (NCBI taxonomy): domain Eukaryota; kingdom Metazoa; phylum Chordata; class Aves; order Psittaciformes; family Psittacidae; genus Loriculus; species Loriculus beryllinus. Next base: position 8,188 of record JBCJKH010063573.1, read on the forward strand.
TCAAGCATCTGATTAAATTTACATTACTTTGTGTAAGAATTAAGAAAGAGAAGGCAGTACTGGCTTCAGTATTTAAGCAAAATGGGGTCTTTTTATGTTGAAGATTACTTTGGCTATGCTTAGATGCAGTGAAGTTGCTATTTCCTTACACTTTTGAGGTTCAGAACCAATTAAAAAAGTTGGAACAGACCTCAGAATTTCTTTTATCTTGGGGGAAAAGAAAAAGTAAAGAAAGAGTAACAACATTAAGAACTTTAGAGTTGCAAATGTCAAATTTCTGTCTAAATAAGTTATAATTAAGAGGATTTGCCTGTAGCAGTATATAAGATAAACTACCAATGATTGTATCTTCTATGTAAATGTTTAGTAATTAATGTATGGCTCATAAATGGACCCAGTGGCTGTTTGAGGAATGTGTTTATACATGGTAAAATACATAAATACTTCTGGGTTCCTTGGAGTATTTTTGGTTTCTTTCATGTATGATTGATCAGTTTACCTAAGACACAGAATAGTTTGTTCTCAGACAGTTTACAGTTTCTGGCATGATGAAATGTAGTAATAGGAGGAGATGAAATGCATGGGCAAAGAAGATATTGTTACTGGAGGACTGTAATCAGTGTTTGAAAACTGGCTAATGGATTGCAGAAGATAGTAGCTTCGAAGACAGACATAACGACCACGTATGAAAACGCAAATGCATGGTAAAATTAAATGAAGTCAAAGCTTGAATAAATGTTCTGAAGTATAATTCAGTTTGCTTTCCAAAGCATGTTGAATGGAAGACTTGGAAAATCCACTCTCTTAAGTAGGAAGGCTGCCTTTTTTAATTTAGGCTCTTTAATTTGAATGGCTGTGAATAGAAACATTTGAAAAAATAATTTCCTAAAGCAAAATAAGGTTTAGTTTGGCTAGGGTTGTCTGCACACTTAGCTGCACTGCCTTTTTGCTCTTGAGCTCCCTATAAGCTGCTATGGCAAGAAGGTAGAAGGACCTTAGTGGTTTCACTTGTGACACTAGGCACTGGCAGGGCAATTCTGTTTTGAAGACTATGGCTGTATCTACATTGGCAAGCAACTACGTGGAATAGATGCTGGTCACTGAACTGAAGAGTTGCAAATAGTGAGGCTCTTTGAACCCTTTCATGTGGGGTAGCCAGGCAGCAGTACTTCAGATTAGATGGCCTTTTCTTGTAGGCCAAATGTCTCTGCTCTGTTGTGTTCTTAAGGATTTTGCTGTGCATGGTATACTAACTCCAAGCCAAGCTTCCCTGTGAAGTGTTGGAGTGCTTCAGAAGTGGAGCTTTTGGTTTGCTCTTCTCTGAATGTGGTGGTGTAGTTCATGTTTCTTGGCACAGTTCTCATACACAAACTAGTGCTTGGTAAGTGGAGACAATCAGGGCATTCATTTTTTTTTTCCCTGCTGTTTGGAACCAAATTCCTAACACAGGTAGAGTCTGTTAAAAAAAAAAAAAAAATGGGTAGGACATTAGAAAGGCTCCCTGCAATAGAATATATCAAATTAGTGTGATAAAAAAAATTGGAGAGAAACATGCTATGAAAGGGGTATTTTTGATTAATGTCTCCTGCCCTTTTTATGAACTTGCTTATCTGTGTGTTTTTGATTTAACCATGTGGCAGGTAGGTTTGTCAAGTGAGCAAATACGAGATGATCATTACATGTTAATTTGGTGATGAGAAACTGATAACATTTTTGGTGCTCAGAAGCAAACCTTGCAGTGAAAATGGAAAGCTTGTTTAGATACTGAAATTAAATACTGTATTTGTGCAATGCTCTATATTCAATATTAAGAGCAAAGATATGGTCTCAAAATGTTTGAGGCCAGGTGTTATGCAGGCTAAGGATCTCTGGTTCTGTTTTCATCCTTTGAGATTCTGTTGTCCCCTTATGAGACTTCTGTGTGAAAATCTGAAATACTTTAGCTTCATGATGTTCCTGTCAGATCTGTTTGTACTGCACCCCTCATTTTGCAGGAGGACTGCATGCTTAGATGTGTGACTGTCAGAAAATCTGTGGTAAGGCAGTATATTTTACTTGCATTCTGACTTAAATATATATCCTAGTTCATTGTCTAGGCATAGGATTATCTCATCCTGAAATTGACAAGTGAAATTTTATATGAAGCAAGACTGCTCAAAATGTGGCTGAGAAAACTAGTCCTTAATAAGGCAAGCATTATCAATATGTTTGCAAGTAGTGTTGATGGTAATAATGCCTATTAATAATCACACCGGTAACATCTCCATCTGGCAACACCACCAGTAGCTCCTACAGTGACTTTAAGGGAAATGGTTGATGAAAGGGGTCAAACCAGTAGTTTTCCTGTGAAAATCTCTGAAAAGAGGCAGGGGAGGGAGAGAGGAGACTTGTTGAGAAGAGCAAAGTAGAATATTAAACTCGAAAGAGGAATATAAATCACAGGAAATTCAAACTAAAATAGAATCGACCAGAAAGGTGGTGAGGGGAAGAAGTTGTGTGCTAAGGCCAGCTGAGATATCTGCCCCTATAGAGATTAATATCTCCGTATGTGTGAAAAACCTGATCTGGAAATAAGATTAAACAAGAATTGACCAGGACTGGGAGATGAACCATTGCACTTTCACAGAGGTGTCCACCCCCGTGGAGATTAATATCACACATAATAACAAAAATCTGATTTGGAAAGAAGATAAGCATGCATTCTCCATACCAAGAGGATGATTTTATAGCACTTGCATAGTAAATAGCCTTGACTTTATTTCAGAGTCTGTTGTCAAACAGATTCTTCCAAGGCCATTTGAACATTTTACTTTAGCAGACTTAGCAACAAAACTACTATTGAACATTTTATTAATGTTGCAAAGCAAATTGTGGTTAGTTCACTCTTCTCATATTTAATCCTCTTACTTACGCAGTAATAAGCAGATCAGGTTTCTGCTGAAGCAATGGTTGGATCGATGTCATTATTGACATATCAAACAGTTCTTTCTAATTCTGTCATTTCGACAGCTCCTGAAAGCAGAGTTTCAGAGGTTAGATCTCCCTTGGGGAGGAAGGAAGTGCAAACTTTCCATAGTCTGTGTTTATCTGTTAGAAAACTGCAATATATTTTTGTATTTAACACTTCAATGTTAAAACACAATCTTTTTTTAGAAAAAAGGTAGGTGTAGGCTTATGCTTAGTTTTCCTTAAACTTTATTCTGATTTATTGTAACAAATGTGTTCCTTTTTTTTTTCCTGAAATACCTGCAGAAATTGGGTTTGAGCCAGCTCTTACTCAAAATGTTAGTATTATGGTTCAAATTATGGATTAATCAGGTTAGAAATACAGATCAGTTGGAAGACACTTTTTTTAACATTCCAGACTCTAAAGATTAGTTGCCTCTGTTTTGTCAAGTTCTTCTAGTGCACGTTTTCACTGAAGAAGTGAGGGATATTGACGTATCAAACTAGTGATCTTTAAGAACAATTCCAGATGAGAGTTACTTGGTTGTATACTGGGAAAATCTGAAGGTGGGAGAAAAACTCTCAAATACTCCCCTGCTCTATCCCTCCCTCTCCAATTTTTAGCTGTACAATTTTTAGGTGTATAGCTTTACTTTTGCTATAAGTCATACGAATGTCGGTTCTCAGAGGGAACCCTGTCAAAAAGGGATCTGGGATTGATACCTGGTTGAGTATGAGCCACTTCTAGTGATGCTTGATGTGATTTTAGGTAGTGCAGTGTGTTTTTTGTGTGTGTGTGTTTGAACAAAATGAGTGGCATACCGAGAGGGAAGAGTGTGACCAACAGGGTGGGGGAAGTTGTTGTCTCCCTGTACTCGGCGCTGGTGAGGTATGCACTGGGGCTCTTGCCCCCTCCTGGGTCAAGCAGGATGAGGGGAAACTGGAGTGTGTTGAGAAGCTGAGACAGTTGGGGCCTGGATGGTGTGACCTGAAGGGAGCTGGACTTGTTTGGTCTCAGGAGGAAGAGTAAGAGGGTAAGCTTGCAAGAACTTGAAGGGCCGTTAAGAAGATGACAGAACTCTTTTATAGTACCGAATAACACAAGGGGGAGTAGTCACAAATTGCAGCTAGAGAGGCTCTGATTGGGTTCTGTGAAACACTGTTCGTGAGGACAAGGGTGGTTGAACAGAACAGGGTGCCCTAGGAATTCTGTCTGAGGGGATTTCCAAGCCTTAGCTAGACAAAGCCATGCCTCATGTTATAGTGTTGGTGACAGTTCTGCTTTGAGGGGGTTATTTGGCCTAGATGGCCTCCAGAGATGCCTTACAAACAACACTTCTTTGGTTCTATTAGAACTGTAGCCTGCAATTTTATGGGGTGTGGAGCAGGTTGATGCAGGTTGAAAACACTCCAGCCTGGCAGAATGGCTGTTTGGTCTCTGCTCCAGAGAGACTTTTTCATAACCTTCATAGCGTTTGCTCCTGCTGTCATAGGTAATTTTTTTTTTGGCAAAGTGATGTATCAACAGCTGACCTGGTATCAAAGAGCTTCCAGAAGTTTTCATTGCAGATGAGGAATGTGTTTGCAGAAATACTTCCTTTCACACACCTTTCCCTTATCCCCCTCAACTCTATTAATTAAACAAGATTTATGGTTCTTAATGTGGATTTGCTCGCAGACTTAAGTTACTCTTAAAAGTCAAACACAAAGCACAGGGTTTGAACTTCTTGTTTTTGTTCTTTAGTAAACATAGTTCTACTAGGAAGAGGATGCCTGCAGACTCTTGGGTATGATTTCCATTGTTCCACAAAAAAGGTGTTTTACAGTTGTATTTGGCAATACTTGTTGAGGTGGAACCCTCATGCCTGTTTAACACTTTGCTTTTTAATGAAGTGGCCAAGTGAGAAGCTGCCTTTCCAACAGAGGGGACACCTTATGTGATGTTTTCTGCCTGGCACAGTAGTGTATCTCTAGATACAATGGCTTATCTTGTCAGGCCTTTTTTCAAAGCATGGTTGAAGGTGACTTATCCGTAAGTTGCATTCAAATTAAAAATGAATTTAAAACAGTTTATTTAAATCATGTTAAACTTGTGTGGGTTGCTTTCATTCGGTATTAAAATTACGTATTAAAATTCAGTTTAGTATAATTCACCTTAGGAGTGGATTACAGTAAATTGGATTAAAGTAGACTGATTCTGGAAAAAAGCTACACAAGTTTTTTAAAGTGAAATAAATGACTTTAGAGTTAATTCGGACTAATTTTCATTGTTCCCATATGTCATCCTAGGGTACATGCAACTGATTTTAATCTTGGCAAAAGAGTATGTGTGATCCAGCCCTTCCTTGTTCTGCTGGACGAAAACCTCAAATAACTTCTTTTAATGTTGAGCCCTTGTTTTATCCTTCTCTGTTGGGAAGCCTCTGAAGGCCCTGTGGAGCCTTCTTTCTTGGTGTATCAAGGAGGTACATTTCTAATTTTCGTCAACTAGATTGCTTCAGAAGAAGAATGAAGTCGGGGTATTTTGTTTATTCATGTTGAGTGGCATAGACCAAGTAGCTTTCAGGCCAAGGGCACTTTTCAGGTTATTTATAAGGAAATGTGAGGAAATATGTATGAAGTGGTATCTGCAACAGAACACAGTCACTTAACTAAAGGTATGGCATTAAGGTTTATTAATTAACAGGAGTGCATTACAAGTTTTTTGCAGTGCTTTCATCGAGACTTGGTTGGATTTAGCTTTAGAAATGATAGTTAAAGTCCCTGGGGTATCTGGTGATCTCTTTTGGGGCAGTTTAAGAAGTTATGCTGAACTGTCAGCTCCAGTAACCCTCTTCAGAGCTTGAAGCCAAAATGCAAATCACAGAGAAAAGTGTGGCCACACTTTTTGTGTGCCACAGTTGTCAGCATATCTCCTGTCAAAAAGGGTGATGGTTACAGATGATCTGCTGGGCAGTGACCTCCTGGCTCCCATTCCTAGTTTCCGTGGGCATTTGCTCAGCAAAGAAGGGAATTAACTCCTTCATCTGCTTTAACCAAATCCAGCAGGAGTTGGAGCATGCAAGTGTGCTGTGTCGGCAGATTCTGAAAGGGATTAGTTTAAGTCTCCTTGAAGCTGTGTGCTCTGAAGTTATTATAGGCAACCTTCTCATGGTTAAAACCCAAGAAACAAGCTGCTGCTTACCAAGGAAAATATGCCCTCTCTCTGAAAACCTTCAAAACTGAACAACCCACAGAATAGCCCCTTTGTGTGTGTGCATTTGATGTGATGTAAACTAATATTTGGGAAACAAGCTTTATTCATATTGTCAAAACTTTTTGAGCTAATATATTCAGAATATTTGGTATTTTGGAAGAGTAGTTTGTTTATATTGATTTTAACTTATGATAAATTGAGTGCCTATTATTTTTAAGTTGGAATTTGAAGCAGAAGCAGTTTCTGTTGCTGAAGTGTAGGGTGTCTATTTTAATTATATATTTTTAGAGGAGGACCCTTTCATTATGTAAACTTTAACCATGCTTTGACATCTTGATCCACCTACCTAGTGACTTAATTCACTAGTTCAGGTAGAAGCTCGTTCTATGTGGTATCACAGCTGAGGCTTGCTAGTTATTTAATACATTCAACTTTTAACTGTTCTATGATCATAAAATTCTATCCTTGTACCAAAACTGTGTGCTGTTCCTACAGCAACCAGAACTTCAGTCTTTGTTTTGTGTAAGACTGATACAAAATTTCTGTAGCATACACACAATTTAGTGTGGAACCAGTGTAAAGTTTTAATATCCAAATCAATAATTTTCTTGTTGCATTGCTTGTAGTTTAACTGGAGGATTGAAAGAGCAGATTAAGAATTTCCTTTTGCTTAGCTGGCACAGAATTCTTCAGAAATTTCTATGGGCAAGATTCAGTCTGTCACGGGGCTCTTACTACATGTAAAGATCACACTTAATGTTGTTAAAACTGCAATTAATATCATGTTTACCATATTTGAAGGAATAGTCCCTCATTTAGAATGCATTCAGTTGGGGGTTACATAATGCTAATCCACATAATACTAAGACCACTGTAAAGTTTGGTAGATTATAGAGTTTTGGTCCCGCTTTTGTATCCTCTCTATGTGTTGTATGTCCTCTTGGTTTGTCACTCTGTTCCTCGTTTGCATGCAGCATTGTCAGTCTGATGAGGAATTTGGTGCATGCTTTGAAAAACTGGTATTGTAAAAAGTATACTGGGAAGACAAATATGCAGGTAACCACCAAATTCTTGCTTTAAGTTTTGCCTTGAGAAAGATCACAAGGTTTAGATGTGGAAAAAACCCCTCTCTCCCGCTGGGTGCTGGCAACATTTCCCGTTGAAACATAGTTGACCCGGATGCTTTAGCTTTTTTTCTGGGTTTTTTTTTGTGCAGTAAGTCACTCTTTATGACTCAGTGCCATTCAAACAAATAGGAATAATGATGATTGAAATGTTTTTTAAATAGGAAATCCACAATATCAATGAAAATGAAGAAAGAATGAGAAGCCAATGAACAGTGGAAGCACCAAAGCAAGGAGGTTGTGTTTAGTAAGGTGGCTGAATTTTATTGCTGTTTGTGCTGGGGTTTAATTCTTTTTTTTTTTTTCCTTTTTTTTTTTTTTCCCTCTCGCCATGATTTCAAAGAAGTATGAAGCTAGGCAGAAATCAGATTCTGATCAGATACATGGCATAGTACTCTGAGAGGGATTTAAAGGAGAAAAAAACACCCCCAAAAAAGTTAAGCCAGTATTTGTTGGCTTAGACCTTTGAGTCCCATTTTAAAGTACTGGCAGTGTTACGTCTTGTTGAACGTACTTGAAACTTTTACAGTTCCTTGGAATTTCTGGTAAAATGCTTCAGTTTTAAAGGATGTTTTTTGCTTGATCTTTTTAAAATGACTGTGCTTAAAAAAGTTAAGTAACCCAGTTTGGAGAGTACTTCAGGACTACCCAAAGCAATTCACGTAAAATTCGTGGTTTCCAGTTGAAACTTTCTTCTTGTTCCCAAGAAAATCTGTTCAATTTTTGGCTTTCTATTTTGAGAGAAACAAAAATTCTCAAGCCTTCAAGACTACATTTGTAAAATGATTTCAAATATAGTGTGTAGGTTTCCAACTTGCTAGTGGAAACTGGTTTATTTAGAGTGATCTCAAAACCAATTAAATTTAAATTCTGTGTGATTTTGTGTATTGGAGACTGTTTTGTGTAGGATCTAGAGCTTTCCTTGGATTCTGTGGGGTAATACGTGCTGCTTGAATGAGTTGATTAGCACTGCTGGCAGTTCAAGTAGAAAGAAAAACCTGAGGAGAAATTATGTTCAAGTGGGTAGCCACTTGCAATATGATACCAGTCTTTAAATTCCTGGAGCCAGATTAGTATGATCTGCTTTATTCTTACAAATACGGGCCTTGGGGCTTTCTTCATTGTCAAGGAAGTATGTTGAAGTCACAGTTCACTGCAGAGCCGTATGTGTTATGGATATTACATAGTTCTATCTTGAATGAGGAGGGGAAGATGAGAAGTGTGAATATTTTTGTTTTCAGGCTAGATTGATGCAACCTTCTAATGTAGAGAGAGGCAATTTTGTACAGCATTTGGCACTGTTAGATAAAAAACTTAAAAAATATATGCTAACATTCAGGAAGACTGGTGCTTTATTTCCCTCTGTGTTTCTGGGAACACCTTAATTAAACAAGAAATCTTTCCAGCATTGCTGAAGCAGTGCTGCAACATTGCTGTACCTGTTTTCACTGAAGCTATATCTGCCTCTTTCTATAGAAAATTTTTTAATTCACTCACTCCTTTTTTTATACGATACAAGGACCATTTTAAAAGTGGTCAAAAAGTGTGTGTGTATATATATCCCTATATATTTTTTTCTCTTAATTTTCTCTATGTTTGGCGGCTATTATCCTTCCCCTCCACCCAGTTAGTTTTCTAATTCTTGAGCACTCGTTCCAATTGTTTTCCCTAACTCAAACAGTAGGGAAATCACGAGAGAAACTATGAATAGAGTGAAAGGGTTACATTTCATGCTGTCAAGTTGAAATAATTATATTCAGGGGCTATTTTTCCTTTCTCTTTTTTTTTTTTTTTTTTTTTTCAACAGTGCAAGTTAGAGTCCAAAAATCG
>JBCJKH010063575.1:0-12248 GCA_039877255.1 Loriculus beryllinus
ATTTGTCCATCCGCCTACCCATCCATCCACCCACCCATCCATCCATCCATCCACCCACCCATCCATCCACTCACCCACCCACTCACCCATCCATCCATCCATCTATCTTCCGTCCATCAACCCATCCATCCATCTATCCATCCATCCATCCATCCATCCATCCATCCATCCATCATCCATCCGTCCAGCCACCCATCCATCCATTCATCCACCCACCCACCCATCCATCCATCCATCCATCCACCCATCTATCCATCTATCCATCTATCCATCCATCCATCCATCCCTCCCTTCAGCCACCCAGCCAGCCAACACAGCACAATCCACGTCTCCTTCCTAAAGATGTACAAGCACAAGCACTCACTCATGTGTACTCCTGGTCACTGCCCACGTGTGCATCTGCCATAGGATGAGACAGAGGTTTTCCCTTCTTCCTTCTTTTTTTCCTTTGGGAAGCTGAATGATTTATAGGGCAAGAAGAGGGGAGGTTCCCAAAAGCTGGAGACGTCAGCAGGCACAAAGAACTCCCCACTGACTCTTGAAAGCTCTTCTCAGAGGCTTTGTGGTTCCTATTGCTTTGCAGAGAGGGCTAGTGGTTGGGTTCTGAGTTACTGCTGTTCTCTTCCAAGCTCCTCATGAGGCTCAACCCAGCCTTGGGAAAGGAGGGAGCTGCTGCTTCAGGTCTTTGCAGATGAGCTTGGGGCAGGAAACACGGGATCTGCCCAGCCTGGGTTCATCTCATGGATGGGGAACAGAGCCTTTCCATGGCAAAAGAGTTTACGGAGCGATCCAGTTCATCAGCAGGGAAAAGGCCTGGGAACATCACTCAGTTCCAGTTATGCAGCAACCAGGAAGAAAAACTTCTTGTTTTGTTGGGTTTTCATCATTTTCCTTCAGTTTAGGAAGTTCTTTTCATCACAGCCTTAAAACCAATCAAAGCAAAGAGCAGACTGAGCCGTGGCCCAGGGTCTGTCCATAGGGAATGTTTCACTTACAAGATGATCAGTGCAGATTGTTTTTCCCAAAGGAACAACCCATTCCATTGCCCCCCTCCCAAATCCCCCCTTTTTAAGAAGAGGAAAAGAGAACCTGGATTACAAATCCAGAAGGAAAAGAATTAATCCATGGAGCACCAAGAACTTGTATCATGGTTGTAAATCTGACCTGGAGCACAGAAATGGCACCTTCAAAGAGCTGAAACGAGCTCAAGCCGTGCCGTGATGCTTTACTTATGGAGAGGAATCACTGCTGGCTCCTTCCCAGGGCCTTCTGTTCACTGCAGGTTTCTGCAGCTCGGATACAAACAGTTCCCTTCATCCAGAACCCATTCCTGCTTTATCCTGAGGGGAGGACGTGGCCATGGAAGAGCTTCTGCCTAAGAGCTCATCTCAGTCTCCCCTCGGGAAGGTTCAAGCCATTCCCCTTGGCCTGTCCCTACATCCCTCATCCCAAGCTCCTCTCCAGGTTTCCTGCAGCCCCTTTAGGCACTGGAGCTGCTCTAAGGTCTTCCCTTAAGGAGCCTTCTCTTCTTCTCTTCCATGATCCCAGCCATGGGTGCTCCCTGTCGCAGATGCTCTTGGGTGCTGCAGTGCTGGGGCCACGCTGAGCCTTGGAAAACAGGCTTGGAGCTTCCCTGTGCGGTGCATGGAGCACAGAGGGTTCCTGCTCTTTGAATTCTGGAGATGCTTCATATAAGTGACCTGGAGCTGCTTGTTCCCCTGGCACATTTGCCCTTGCTGGGCTGGGAAGCATCCCAGGAATGTGCAGCAGGAGGGAAGGGGATGGGAGCGAAAGGTTTAAGCACCAAGGAGATAGGAAAGCAAATTCCAAAAGCTCTCAGCTTCCAAGTGGACTCTGCCCTTCATCCTGGTGTGGAGAGACCTGGGATTGGGACAACTCTTCATTCTCAGGGCTGGTTTATTCACTTCCTGGAAACTCCTGCCCGGTGCTGAGAGCAATTCCCACTGAAAGACGCCTTTGAAAAGGATCCCGCTTTTCCAGGAATGTTTGAGGCTTTGAAACCTTGGAACCTTTGGAAAGGATTCCAAGGATTTCAATGACATGGGGGTGTTCTGGGGAAACCCCAAAGCTATTCCCAAGCATCTCTTAGCACCACCAATTCCTCCCCATTCCCTGGGGCAGTAGCACACTGGGATGCAGGCGGTTCCCATGCAGCTGCCCTCCCCGCTAAGAGACTCCAGAGAATCAGTGCAAGTGTGGCTGAATCCGTTTATTATTGCAGTTTGTAGGGATTTTAGGGGGGAAAAAGGCAAAAAAGAGCAAAGTTTCTACTCAGTCCTTTCCAATGTGGCTCAGTTGAGAAAAGAAGGGTGGGAATGAAGTTCAGTGCCTCCTCCCCTGCTTATATGGCTAAATAGTGTCTCTAAGTGGGATCTGTCAAGGAATGGGTGGGAAGAAACAGGCTCAACCCACCTCTCCCTCCCTCTGGAATGGTCCCCTCCAGCATTCCCAGCCATGCTTCCTCGTCATTCCCATGCTCAAGGAGGGAAGAAGCAGCAGCACGATGTGACTGGCATGTTTGCATCCACATGCCACTCTGGCTCATCGCTGGCTTTTTGTCTCTAATCCCAACCGTGGGATTGACAGAGGGGAAAACTACACCAAATGACAAATAAAAGAGAATCCAAAGAGGGCAGAATTCCAGGTGGGAGAAGGGGGAGAGGTTCCCATCCTTTCCATCTGTGCAGCATCTCAGGTCAGAGGCTCCTAATGCAGGAATGATGGGAGCATCGCATCATGTGCAGAAACCTCTAGGCTGGCTCTGGTGCATTCCAGGGCCTCCTGGATTGAAGTGTTCCCAGGTTGCTCCTCAGACCCAGCTGGATCCGGGCATCTGCCTGGGGAAGTATTCCACCATTCCAGGTGAATTTAGGATGGAAAGAGAACAGTGTAAAAATTGCCTGTGGGGAAAAACCAGCATCAGGCTTCTGGAAGGGGGCAGTTGGGAAAAGGAAGTGTTTTCTCAGGAGAGTTTTAAGGGAAAATGCACATTTTATAGAATACAAAAATATTCCCAAGTGAAAAATAGACGTTTTCTACTCTGAGAACTCCTGGTTTTTCCTTCCTAAACAATTCCTTTGCCCTGGGCTCTGTCACAGATGATGCCTTCCAAGAGGGAACGCTTCCAATCAATTTGGGAAATGGGAAATCCTCACAAGACCCTACTCAGCTGAGATGGGGAGCAGGGAAGGAGATGGATCAGGTCTGGGATCTTGTTTGGAAACCAGTCCTAAATCCCCTCTTGTGCTTGCCTGATGGAGTTGGAACTGAACGAGCTCCAAGGTGCCTTCAGCCCAACCCATTGCATGGTTCTAGGATTCCATTGTTATCACCGTGCTGTTTAAGACAGGCTTGAAGTCATTTGGGATGAGGAGCAGGGGGATTTCCATGCTTCCTGCTGACACCAGTCCATGGAGCAGTCACAACCCACACCCCTCCCAGCCCAGGGCTTTCCAAGCCTTCAGGCTTGGATGTGCCACATCTGGAAAACATCTGCATGTTTCTCTTGCTCTCCCCATCAAAGAGCTGAAGGGGTTTATGAGAGAGGCTCTTTTTTTACCCTCTCTTAAGGATTAAGGGTTTTCCTCTGATGCATCCAAATGGATCCTTCAAGTGCTAGAAAAAGTAAGGAAAACAAATGGGAAGGAAGCAAACTGCTGGATAAAGGACAGGTCCAACCTGCAACACGCAGCGCTGTGACAAAGGGGACAAGTGATGGGTTGTGGCAAGGCCCAGATCTGAGCTTTGTAACTTGTGAGACCTTCAGGAAGCACCAGCGATGATTCCAGAAGTGATCCCGACAGGAAAGTGGGAGATGCAGCAGTAATGAACCCCCTCAGCAATGCTTACACACCAGCACCGTGAGCCTGAGGAGCGAAGAGCAGCCCCAGGTCCTTCCCAAGGGAGGTCAGCCAGGATCAGCATCACCAGCAGTGACCAGGGGGGCCAATGTGGTCCGGGATTGTTTGCAGTGCAGAGAAGGGAACTGGGATCCTTTCATTAGAAAACAAGGAGCAAAGGTTGGGCTTTGAGACCTGGGAGAGGCTTCACCTCCTCCTTTCTTTCTCTTTCTGCTTCCAGGCCTGAAAACTGAGCCGCCAAGTGCTTGGCATCGGCAGAGGAGGTACCTGAGCTCTCTTACGGGCTCAGCTTTCACCTCCCTAGGCCTGATTCTGCTCTTAGGGACTATCTGTTGCAGAAACCAAGCCCCTGCATGCATGAGGACAGAACCCAAGCTACCAGAACCACTCTGGGCTCCTGTGCACAACCCTGATGTTTCCATTTCCCCTCAAAGCAAAGGCAAAAGAAGAAATGAAGATGGAAAAGCCAGAAAACACCCCCAAAGAACCCGGATGGGCCAGCTCATGGATTCCAGGCTTTCATCCTCTGTTTGCATGGAAAGGAAGACATCGAGCTGCTAACTCCCGTTGCAGGGGGGTTTGGGAAGCATCAAGGGAGAGCCAGGTTTGGGCTGGACGCAGGTTTGACGCACAAGAGCAAGAGCTGCCCAGGAGGTTACAGAAGGGACCTGTGCTAGTCCAGAGCTTCCAGGCATCTTCAAGACAGTTCCTGGAGGACGGGGGTTTCCTGGGATGGGCACCTTTGGTTCTGTCCCTTCCTTCCAGAAGCACAGGGAGGGAACAAGGAGTTGCAATGCTCACGAGTCAGAGCAGCAAAGCCAGGGCTCAACCAGCACAAGAGCATCCATGCGCCCGTGCTCCCAGCGCTGCTCCGGGCATGCAGAGCCATTCCCTAGGGACTCGCTTCTGCCCTGCAGGCACGGCAGGAGCCAGGGGCTTGCAGCGCAAAGGGTGCTCTTTGAGAAAGGAGGTATGAAACTGGCAGTGAATTTATTGGAACACGGGGCGGTTGCAACCAGGGGATGCGGTGGAGGGAGGGAAGAGGTCAAGCTTTGAGAAGCGGGGTTTTTTTGGGGGGGAACAGGCACCTTTTCACTCTTTGAACACTGTCAATAATTAATAATAATAATAATAATAATAATAATAATAATAATAATAAAAAAAAAACCAAAAGACCAAAGGGCCTCCCCTGCCCCTCCCTCCCCCCGGCGCTTGCCTTCACATCATGCTCTTCCTGTACTGTGAGCTCTGTCTGCCCCGCGAGTCCGACTGCTGCAGCTCCAGCTCTTTGTACAGGTCCCTCAGCTCCCTGATCTCCTGCAGCACCCTCTTGGCCTGGCTCCACGTGGAGGAAGCCTCCCCCAGCAACCTCTCCGATTCCTGCAGGATCCTGTCAGAGTCCGACTTGGAGGAGGATGAGGAGGAAGAGGAGGTGGTGGTGGTGCTGGTGCTGGTGCCGGAATCCTTGGGCTTCCTCTTGCCTTCCCCGTAGCCCTTCACCTCCGTCAGCAGTTCCTGAGTTTTTTCCAGTTTCAGTGCAACCAATTCCTGCAGCCGGGACAACTGCTTGGGTTCTGCGGAGCCAAAGGGAGCCTCCAGCCCCTTCCTCGGCACCCGTTGGCAAGCAGAGTCCCTCCGGGACAGGATTTCTTCCATGGAGGCACATTTGTTCTTCTCGGAATGCGACAGCTTTTTGGGGACCTGCGGGGTGTACACGGGGCCCTTGGTGATGGCCTCGCTGCGCTGCCCCGCTCTGTCCCACGTGCTCCCATCCCGCCGCGGCAGGCTCCCTGTCCGGTCCTTCTCCCACGCCGCGGTGTCCTCGGAGCCGGAGCGGCGCCGGCCGGCGGTGAGATGCGCCATCGACTTGTCCAGGTCCACACGGAAGCTCCCTTCGCAGGAGCTGTGGTCCTCGGGAGAGGCGTCCTCCTCCTGGATCAGGTCGAGGGTCAGCATCCCATCGGAGGTTGAGGTAGATGCCTGCAGGAGCAAGGAAGAGCTGGGTTGGAGCAGGGATACGCAGGGGTTGGGTCTCTTACAAAGAAGATGCACATCGCCTGCGCCGGGATGCAAAGTGGGATTGGGAATGCTGTCATACGTAGTGACAGAGCCCCACATATGCTGGTTCATGGTACTAGGTGGGCTGTGATCAGCTGAATGGCTTTGGATGAGCCATCTCTAGCTATACCTGAGCTGGATGGCTCCTCTCCATTGGGAGCACGAAGGAGCATTTCATTGGAAATCAGGAAAAGGTGCCAGCGGTGCGAAAGGCTTTGCACAGTGCAATGGTCCACGGGAGCAGAGGAAAGCACCCGAGGACCCTTAGGACAACATTGGGCTCAGGACAGAGCTCACGCCCCAGCTCTTGTCCAGCTTCCCTACAACCGCAATGGGAATTCCACCCAAGGAGGTGCCTGGGATCCGGGGCACCTACCACAGCCATGAGGTGTCCCCGGGTCGGAGGGCGTCGGGAATGCTGGATTTTCGCTCTGTCCCGCGTCGGGTGGGCGAGGAAACTGTCCTCTTCCACAGTGACCTGAGGGGGACAAAGACGGGAGCATCCCGGGCCCGCTCCTGGGGCCTGTTCCATCGTGTCCTGTGCTGCGCTGGCTTGAAGGGACCTGAAAGCCCTTCCAGCTCCAACCCCTGTATCCAAAGCCCCTCTCCAGGCTTCCTGTAGCCCTTTAAGGCACTGGAGCTGCTCTGAGGTCTCTGATAGGACTCGAGTTCACCTCTCGGAGTATGAAGGGGTTTGTGGAGCCAAATCCCATTCCTCATTTCATTCATTCCCGCAGGATTCCCTTTCCCTGTGACCAGGCTGTGTGCTGGGGCTGAACATCTCCCACATCCCTCATCTGGACCAGGATCCTCCACACTGCTCCCAAGGGCCACCGCTGGCCCTGGCCTCAGTGGTCCATGTGCTTACAAGGATGCCCATGTTCGTAAGGATTGGGGTGTGGGAAGCTCGGAAGAGACTCGGGAATGTTTCCCTGCTCCCTCCCCGCTGTGCTTTGATGGGATCAGATCTCCTGAAGCCATTCCTGACCGTTCCCTGTTGGATGTGCAAGGATTTGGGTGCAGTCTCTTCTGGAAGCACTCCACACCCTGTTTCTGTGCTGCCTCCTGCTCTAAAGCCTTTCCTCTGCTCTGAGCTTTCCTTCCCTGCATCCAGGAGGACAAAGAGCATCCCGGCAGTGGCCTCCTGCACTGCAGGGAGTGAAACAGACCCGAGGCAAACCTCAATTGCTCCAGGCTCCTCCTGGTGCTGCCCCACAGAGCCCTGACGCCTCCTCTCAGCTCATCCCTTCTGTTGGAGCACCAGCCTCGTCCTGACGGCACTGCATGCGCCACACAGGGATGAGGAAGCAGGATGCAGCATTCCTGGTTTGATCCTTGACCAGTAGGGAAGGATCTGCATGCTCATGGTCCTGTTTGACACCCCAGGGGTGGCACCAGCCTGTGCTTTGGGTAGGTGGATGCCCACATGGTGCCATGAGGGTGCTCTGTGGGATGTGTCGGTTTTCCCTCAATTCCTTCATCCAGTGCCACTGTTTAAAGCTTCTTGGCAAACGTGAGCAGAGGATGGCAGGGAAAAAGACTTTCCAAAGCCCTGGGAAACCATTCCAGGTGCATTCCCACCATCCCAAAGTGAAGTTATCGCAGTGGGGCCGGGGGAGCCTGGGCAGCTGCAGTCAGTGCAAGGAGGATCCAGCTATCCCCGAACCCGTTCCATAGGTGCTGTGTTGGAGGGCATAAACCCCAATGGCTCTGCACCCCTTTCCAATAGGAGCTGGAGAGGGGAGGAGCTGCTCCAGCAACCCAAAGTCCTCACCCCAGACCAAAGCTAAGACAAGTTCATGGTCCAGGACCCCGGGGCCCTGCTCACCTCGTCCAAGATGCGGTTTTTCGCCCGGGTGATGGCAGAGTTGAGGGCATTGATCCAGGATTCCTTCTCTTCGGGACTCACAGCCAGGAAGATCAGATTTGGGGCCTGCAAAAGAGGGAGCTGAGCTCAGCGCTGGTGCCTCCAGCTGCAGAGATGCTCTCACACTGCCCCTGCCCACAGGAAAGCCACAAGGAGCTGACCCGGTTGGGAAGTGCAGAGCAGAACCGAGCCCTGCATGAGGGCTCTGGGGCAGAGCAGGGCACGGTTCCCCCCAGCACCCAGCTCAGCACCACAATTCACTTCCCCATGGCTGCAGTTCCTCCTTCCCCCTCCTTCCTGCCCACACAGAGCCTGGGCTTTGGCCCCATCAGGTGATGGAGCAGCTTTCCTGGACGTCTGCTGCTCCCGTGAGCCCAAGCTGGTGGCACCTCAGGCATGGCCAGGGGATGCTGGACCCGCAGTGCTGGAGGAGCCCACGGTTGGGTTCCCATCCTCTGATGCACCCGGAGATAAAGTCCCACAGTCACAGAACAGGGTGGAAGGGGCCTTAAAGCTCCTCCAGCTCCAACCCCTGCGATGAGCAGGGACAGCTTGCACGAGGGCAGCTTGCTCAGAACCACATCCAGGGTCCTGAGGGCTTGACCAGTGTAAAGGGTGGCTCCAGAGACAGCCTGCAGCCAGCTCTGGCTCTCTCTTGCCGCAGCCCATGGGGTAGCAGCGTCCCGGAGCTTTCCTCTGGGAAAAGCATGCTCCTGGGATCAATTCCCATGCCAAATCCGGGCAGCAAAGCCCAGGCCCATCAGCATCCCTGATGGAAGAATAGAGGAGCACACTCAGCTAAACCACAGCTGCCTGCTTCAGCAGGGAAACAGCTTTGCCCTTGTTCCTTTCACATGTGCCAGCACCTTTCCTTTCCCAAAGCTGGGACCCAGTGGCTGTCCCAGCACAAACCGTGCTGCTCCGTTCCCCTCTCCCTGGTGCTGTGAGCTCTGCCGTGGGCTCAGGCATGGGGCAGGTAACCTGGAAGCAGCTTGGCCTGCACCAAGAGCATCCTGGTGGGGCTGGGAGCAGCACGCACCGTGTTGCCGGGCTGCCTGCAGTGGGCGAGGGTGAATTTGCTGTGGTTCTTCTTGCTTCTGCTTTTGGACTTCCTGAGCTCTTCGCACTTCTCGTAATCGCTCAGGTCGAACACTTCCTGCATGGTCTTCTCGTCCTTCACCTGCAAAACGGAAAAGCCACGGTGAGAACCCTGCGGCTGGCAGAGGGAGCTGCTGGGAATGGGTACAGGATGGGTGCTGGTGCCTCCCATGTGTTACCCAGGCACCCAAACCTGGTGCTGAGGGCACTGATGCAGCAATGGCACCGTTACTGGGGAGTGCCACAGGTGGCTTTCGGGGGGGAGCAGAGGAGATTTGCACCATGGCAGCTCTGAACCTGCTGGAATGAGGGGGCATAATTCGGATAACTGGAAAATCCCGGCCTCCCAGGTTTGCTGCAGGTTCGTCTGGGATTTCACTGCCTTCCCCACCCCCAAAGTTACCGGGGTAAGGAGGAGGGATCAAACACAGCACTGGTGCTTGTGGACCCTCAGAATGAACAGGATCCCCCTCCAGCAGCAAGCGAGGACCCTGGGTACCAGGATGCTGGGAGAAGGAGGGCTTGGATCTGCTGCCCAAAGGAGCATCCACATCAGCGCTTGCAGCTCCTCTGGAGCCGGCTCAGCATTGCTCGGTTTCACGTGGTGCCATCCTGCAGCCTGTGCTCGCAGCCAGCACATCCCTGCCCTGTGCTGCGCTCCCTTCGCCAAGCAGCTCCGGGCAGAATTCCCCAGGGATTGCCCGCATCAAGGCTGTGCTTTGGTCCCATCCAGACCTGGATTCATGGAAGGTTTCAAGGGCTGGGCCTTCCCTAACAGCTCTTCTTGGCTGTCCTTCAGAAGGGACATTGAGGGGCTGTTTGCAGCTCTCCAGGTCCATTCCCAAACACGTTCCATATTAGCCATGGTGTGACAGGAACACTGTAGGGATGGATACCCCAGGGCCACAAAGGCAGCCTCTAGGAATTCCCCATGAGTTTTCCAATAGGATTTAAACAAAGATGCTGGCTAAGGTGCTGTAAGCAGCTTTTGAGGCACAGGGAACCTGAGCAGCTGGACTCGCACAGGCACTGCAGGTCCCGCTCTATCCTTTTGCCTTCTATCCCCCCTCTCTGCTTCCAAGAACCGGGAAGCAGCCACCACACACAGCTATTCCTGAGGGCCCAGGAGCCGCTTTCTGCTCAAGTATGGAAGTGGCCCTCACAGCTGCTGTCCATCTCTGCATCCTCCCCATGGAAGGGAAACTGAGGCACGGAGAAGGATCTCAAAGTGTCCCCATCACCTAAACCTGAGCCAGGCTCCAGGCAGGTGAGACCCTGGAGCCATGAGCCCCGGGGCTGTCCCTGCTCTGCTGGGCTGTGACACAGGGCAGGGCGAGGAGAGGAGCTGCATTCCTCACATCCCAGAAGGAACCAGGCAGCGCAGCGCTCCCTGTGCCGCGGGATGCGGTGATGCTGTCCCATCGGATCATGAACCGTGGCCCTCAGGTACCTCTCTGGGTTGTCACATTGCTGTCCAGCCTTGCACCTCCTTGTGCTGCCCAAGCTGTTTCCTCCATCCCAAACCCCTCTGTGATGCCAGGACATTAAATCGGGCTCTGCCCCATCCCCATCCTTCCTGCCCCTCCCTGCACACACACACGTGGATCCCTGCCTCATTCCAGCGGGATTTCAGCAAAGCTCTGCTGGAATCTCTGTCCCTCGCTGTGGTGGAAGTGCTCAGCCTGAGGAAGCGAAACTTCCTCCACATTGAGGGGGCCCCGCTGATGATGCTGTCCCCACATTCACTTCCCTGAGTCTGCAGGTTCCTGCTTCCCCCTGAGCCATGCTGTGACCTCCGGAGCATCCCAGGGATGCGTCCTGCTCGGTGTCTGTGATCCTGCCCCTTCCCCATCCTCTTCCAGCATTTCCCATTGCAGCGGGAGCTGCTCAGGCCAATCCCCTCCAAACAGCTTCAAGGAAAGCACAGAGCTCAGGCTGGTGACTGGGGAACAGAGCCCTGACCTGGGTCACTGTGCAGGGATTGCTTCTGCCTAAGAGCTCAGCTCAGTCTCCCCTCGGGCAGGTTCAAGCCATTCCCCTTGGCCTGTCCCTGCATCCCTTGTCCCAAGCCCCTCTCCAGGTTTCTTGCAGCCCCTTTAGGCACTGGAGCTGCTCTCAGGTCTCCCCTTCAGGAGCCTTCTCTTGTCCAGGCTGCCCCAGCCCAGCTCTCTCAGCCTGGCTCCATGGCAGGGATGCTCCAGCCCTCGCAGCATCCCCTGCCTGGGGCTGCACTCAGAGGAGCATCACCTCAGTACCACATCCATGCACACACAGAGCAGCCCCGGCGCACGCATGGTCCATGGATGTGGGCTGCAGACACACACAGAGCCCCTCATGCAGAGCACAGCAGTGGCTGCCGGTGCTGCACACACGAGGAGTGGGAGCTCTTCAGTGCTCTTGTGCCAATGGAGCCGCTGCTGTTGGCAGTGAACAAGAAGAGGCTTCAGGGAGCATTTCCTCCTTCCCACCTCCTCATCCCGGGGCCGATCCTGCTGCTGCCCAGCCCTGGCTTTCCTAAAGGGAAGTGAGGACCTGGCTGTGTCTGTGCCTGCGGTTCCCAAGTGCAAAGCAGGAACAAAGAGAAACCAGGGAACAATGACCAGAAACTTGCAGGAGGGAGGGACCAGGCCTGGAGGAGACCGGGAATGCAACAGGATCCTGAGCAGGTCTCCCTGTGCTCCAGGCACAGCTTGTCTGGGCCTTTCTGCCCTGGATGCTTTGCTTTGGCTGGGAACCAGCAGAAATCAGTGTGGATATTGATGGGATATCGGCACTCCGGGAGCTGCCTTTTGGAATCCCATCCCTATTCCAGACTGGTGCTCAGCTCTGAGCACTTCTTCAACATCACTGCCTGCCCCATTCCCAGGGGATTCCGCAGGGTGTGACAGACACTTCCCTTTCCTCGGTGCCTTGTTCCTTAGGCAGATGAGCACTCTCCACCATCAATGGGTGCTAAAGCCCCGTCTGGCCCGGAGCAGGCACCCACACGCGTGTTCCCTGCCACGTGTGCCCAGCACCGGGGCCCCTTGCTGAGCTCCCCTCTGCCACCACTGTGGCTCTGGCACCACGGCACTGCCACATCTGGCCCCACGGCTGCTGCAGAGGAGCTTGAGGGGATCCCCCCCACCAACAGCCACAGGCCCCATGGAGAGAACCCAAGAGCGGGCTCAGTGCAGCTGCGAGAGAGGCAGGGATGGACACAGAGCCCTCCCTTGTGGAACCGTGGGATCCCAGAGTGGGATGGGATGAGGGCACCTTAAAGCTCACCTAAAGCCATGGCAGGGACCCCTTCCACTGGAGCAGGATGCTCCAAGCCCCTGTGTCCAACCTGGCCTTGAACACTG
>JBCJKH010063582.1:9585-22698 GCA_039877255.1 Loriculus beryllinus
ATCTGCATCTATTTGCATACTTTCAGGGAAAAATATTCCTCAGGCAAAGGGTTTAAGCTTATGGGAAAAGGTAAATATGAGTAGAGTTAAATCCCACAGTCATTTAGCATCCTTTAGCAGGTCTATACCTGATACCGGCCTTTGCTGCAGTTCTGAGAGCAGCATCACTTAATTAATGGTAGTTTAGAGGCTAAGGACATCGTATTTCTTATCAGTTTGGAACCAGAAGACAGATGCAGGAAATACGGTGTCGTGCTCCTCAGAAGGATTCTCCTTTGTGCAATTTGTTTACTTTATCTTGGTCAAAAATGCATGCAGTATATCCATCCTTCGGAAGCATTTCCACTTTGCATTCTTGGAGCATAAGTCAGGAATAAAAGATCTCTCTGGTTTCTCCAAGACCTCACATGATCCCAGGAAGGTGAGAGCCTTGGATCTTTACTGGTGATTTTACCAAAGAGGGCTTGGATCTACACCAGCCAAAAGTAGCAGTGCTTAACCAACATGACCTCTATGCATTTCTCCAGGCCCTTTAATAAGAAAGTCTTTACCTTTACAGCCAAAATCCAGACCAAACCAAACCAATATTGTCTTTCATGATTTCACCACTGACTTGCTGTTTGCTTATGGGTTCAGCAAAACTCAGACTGATTTTCCCCTCTAGCCTCCTTCTTCTGACATGACCCTATATGCCTGTAAAGGGGCCTCTTTCCTGCAAGACCCCATCACCCTGAGGCAAGACTTTAAGCCCATTTGCTTACTCTAGCTGAGATATTTTGGGTTGAAATCACGAGGTGTTGCAGATTTCTCCTGCGCACCAGGAGTGTAAGCAGCAGGGATGGTTGTGAAAATGTCAAGACAGTGATGTGTGGTGGCCTGAGCTCCAGGGGCATGGTTTCCACCTTATTTTGGAGCACTCCAGAGGGCCATTTCTCAGACTGGAGTGCTACACATGATATATCTCCACTGGCAATGGCATGCTTTGGGTCTCCCCACTCTCTGTTTTGATATGTGGGTAAAGGGAAGCCACTGCCTGGCATCACCCATCGGGGACATGGAGAGACGATGCTGGTCTGGACAGGAGGAAAAGTCTGTGAACAATCGTGTTTGCAATCATCTCAGGGAAAAAAAGATCTCCCTCCTCTCCTTTTTCATCATTTACAGATGCTTTATGCACAGTTTCAAAAGACTGGCTAGGGATTACTCCATCTTCTCTTTAGCCAAGCTGGAGTTTAGCTGTGCAGATATTTGAAAGAGGAAAAAATGGAAAAACACTAAGTTTTTTTTTTGAGTGACTATCCAAGAGCTGGTATAAGTTTCTGTGTTTGTGGAAGTTTTCCTCTTAAAACATCACTGTAAATGAATGTACAGGATGTGCTGCAGGCATTGAATGCCCCTTGTTGCTTCTTGGTGCTGCAGCTTGGGCGTGTTTGTATTGTCCCTCAAGGATCACTGGACTCACCAGCACCAATTAATTACACCCTTTCATTACACAGATGAATTAGGCTGCCCCGATCAATAGCCCTAATGAAATGTCATTTACTCAAAAGCCACCCCTTAAGCAAAGCTTGATGGTGATGCTTGGCCAGGCTCCTGCTGTTGGGGCATGCCAAGGGACTGAAAACAGTGTGTGTCTCCATTGGTGATGCTGTAACCACAGCTTGGCCAGTGACATGGTGGGAACAGGCAGAGCATTGTCAGATGGGCAGAGCATGGCAGGACAATCAGAGCATCACTGGATGAGAACATCACTGTGCCACCACTGCCGTGATGCTGCAAAAGAGCAAACTTTGGCTGTGCTCCCTTTTCAAAATGCAACTATGTAAAGGTCACAGAGGAGGAGATGAAACTAGGAGTTGTAATAAGGAAGGAGAAATAAAAAATAATGACAGAAATAAATTGTCATAAGAGGGGATACAGTTATGATTTATTGTGATATTCTACAAATTTGGAGGTGATTAAAAGCCACCTAAAATTCACATTAACAAGTCACATAAAAATGGAATTAAACTAGTGGGCATAATGTGGCAGGGTATAAAGAAAAATCATGACAGAAATAAATTGACAGAAGAATGATACTATTCAAGTTTTACTCTGTCGCGTCACACTGACAGGAGACTAGTATTTTAATTTCAGAGTTGTGGTTGAGTTTTTGGAGTTCATTAAAGGCCCACATTAAGAATCTCATAAAAGTGAGAAGAAATTAGTGACCATAATGTGGCAGAGGAAATAAAGAAACAATAATGACAGAAATAAATTGACAGAAGAATGATACACTTAATGTTTCACTCTGACACCCTCTATTAATAGGCCGCTGCAAGCTGGAGCAAATGTCATTCATATTTTAGCCAAAGTATACCACTAATTAGGCTGGCTTTCTGCACTGGAATTAAATTTGAGATCCCTCACCTTTAGAGTGGGATCATTTGAATTCGAAAGAAAAGAGCTGGTGACAGAAAAAAAAACTTTCTGCTCGGGCTCTTCTAATGAGATAAAATTCCCCCTTCTCCCCATTTCCTAGCTATAATTGCTGATTATGTTGTTACACAGGAGCGGCTCTCCGCTCTCTCCTCCCCATCATTATGATTTAGTCTGGCATATCGGGGTGCTTCAAACACGGACTGAAGTGGTTTGAGTCTAATTTAGCACTCATTTAGGCCGCAGGTACCGACGAAGGTAAACACCGCATTGTTATAATTAATTACCCCTTAGGCCTAGCCAGGCCAGCTCTGTTTCAGCTGACCCTTATAATAATAAGGCTTAGGGGCATATTGTATTTCTTTTGACAGATTAATTAGAAATTCAGCCGTGGAGGTACAAAGCATCTCTGTCATGAATATTTAAATGGACTGACACAAAAAATCATGAAAGGGCTGCTGAACTACATGACAGACAGGGGATATTAGCCAAGTGATTCTAATCAATAATCTCTTGATCTCTTACATATTAATACACTGCCTGCTGTTATTAAGCTCCATAATAAGGAAGGGGAGAGAAAGTTAGTGTAGCTCTGCTGTAGGGCTCGCCGGGCCCCCAGTGTATACACTAACTGACGGAGAAAATGCACAGAGGAGCCGAGCCTCAGCCTCTTCAATCTCATCCAATCTTAAGGAATGGCAGCTCTGAGCATCGCTGGCCGGATAATTATTGGCCCTGACAAGGTGAAGGCGTTTGCAGGCAAATGAGATGGGAAGTAGGATAAGTCCCCAGACCACCCAGCGCAGGGCACGCTCAAAACCAACCGCGCGCTACCGTTCGGGCTTGTATTTGCTTTAGCAGGGGAAATATGGGAATCACAGAGCTTTTGAGTCGTGTTGAAGGGTCAGTGACAGTCGAACACCGGGAGCTTGCTGTTACTGTTGTTAATGTTAACTTTAACACCAAGTCAACTGGATTTACCCCCGGTCCCTTTGCTCATCTCCTATAACATCAAGGCCACCGAGTGAATTAAGCAGCATAGTAGAGCTGAATATCATCTAAATTCATTACAGCCGGTTCCTCTTGTAAATGGGAGAGGAAGCTGCATGCGTTGCTCTGGAAATGTGCCGCTGCCACATCACCAAAGACTTCCTTTGTGCTGCACAGGCTTGGGGCTGGGTAGAGAGTTAGTGGCGGCAACGCACCGGCGCTGGATAAAGGGGGTTAGTGTAATGAGAACTGTAAGTATTCGCAGAGCTAATATGTTCTGTTATCTCCAAAAAATGATCCCTACAATGTGCTCGTCGTGTGGTGCGAGAGAAAGGGCTCAGCTGGAGAGGGAACTGGACCGGCTCCAGTATCTGGCTAAACAACTTATGAAAAAAAACCCAGATTAAATGACAGGAGCAGGGAGCGAGTATTAACATATTTAAATCACACACACACAGTGGTCAGGTGGGATTATAGGGACGATATCTACCTTTTAAAAAAGGACTCAACAGCCAAAATATTAGATACATATTTTTTTATATTTCTGTTCTTTTTGTTTTGTTTTGATTAAAAACGAGTCCCGAGGTTGGTCCTCACTGGCAGTCCCCTGCATCCCCCCATCCGCATACTGCTGGTGCCACAGTCTGGATGAACCCAGGAGGAGACAATTTGGCCTTCAGAGCTGGATTTGCCTCATTACAGAAAGCCCCACAAAAGCTGCAGGACTCACAGTGAACTTGCCTCATTCATGGGGCAGCTTAACAGAGGAGAGTATCTTTATATACAGGACATATCTGATGCGACCTGATTCCTGTGGCCTTAGTGTCCCACTTCTAACAAGTCCAAACTAGTAGTGATATTACAAGCCTTTTAATCCTGAATAACTAATCTTGTACTTCTAACTTATTTTGTTCTGGTTAAATATCTCTGAGATATATACAAGAAAAAAAAAGATTGAATTAAAAAAAAAAAAAAACAGTGGGAGAAATTTAAGCAACCCCATAAGGTCTAAAATCCCATTGCCACTAGAAAAAGACCTTGGCAAACTGTGAAACCACTCCTGATGGGGTAGGAACCCTCCTGGAATTGGATGAAGCCCCGAGAGGGATCCCTGGCTCTCACTGCTGTTTGCCTCTCCTGCAGGAGTTGCAAAAGAGACCAAAAATGTTTGCCTGGGGACAAGGTTCAGGTTCAGGGTAGAAGGGAATAGTGCCCAGCTGCCTAGCTTGCTGTGATGAGATGTTATTTCATGTTGTGATTGCACATTGAATGGTTTCCTAAACTCTGTTTCAAAAATCAAACATTTATGGGCACAGTGCCATCGTATTGTGTATAAAAAAAGCCCTGTCCCATGTACAGGCCTCATCTGGTGAAGGCTTCGCTGCTTTGAGTGAACTCAGTAAATGCTTTGGGTTTTGGAGGGGCCCTGTTAAAAATAGGCAAATCATCTTAAAAGTTAATTTACACTTAAAAAACCAGTATCCTGAATTTATCAACACTTATATTTGCAGGTCACACTTTACTTGCACTTATAAGTTTAAGTCTAACCCTTCTCATTACTTCAATGCTGCTTTCAAACCTCTAATGCATATTTAAGTGGTAGTATTAAAAAACAGTGTGTCAACTGCCATTGATGTGTGATGTAGGGCACTGACCCTTTGAAGGCATTATCATGTCATTGGACCCATTAAATGTAGCCATTTCTGTTGCTCTTAATTGGGTTGTGCAGCATAGAGCAGTTGCAAGCAGTTACAGTTTATGCCATGAATTATAATAACAATAATATCGGGTCGTGAGGCAGAGATCTGCATGGGTACCAAATGCTTGTCCTCAGTGATTGCTGAGGGTATCATGTCTATTCAATGTGTCACCCCTCCTCTTTAAAAGTAATAGAGGTTTAATTTATGAGATCAAAATCAGCTTGTGGTCACTACTCTGCCTATGCCTGTTAATTAAACAGAGTGTCTTCTTCCAAAGCTGTTAATGGGCTGGGTTTGCTCATGAAATAATGTGCTGTTCCCTGAGAATCAACTTCTCTAAGTATCTGGCCCTGAAAAAGAAACCTGATACATCCTATCTGCTTTCGGTAGGAAGCTGTAACTTCTCTTTCTTTTTTTTATTTTTTCCCCTTTTTTTTTTCTTTTCCTGTAAAAAAATTAGATGTCAGAATTCATCTGGACTAAGGCCAGGGTATTTTATGGCAAGTTTCGGCAGCTGAAAATGTTTGCATCTGATTTATAAAGTTTGGGGAATTGATGTAAATGTGAGACAGAGTGACAGTGGCACTGCCTGCCATGCTGTTACAATTAGAGGCTGGCCCACATCAAGTCCCTGGCATGGAAGTGGGCTGAACTTTGGATCTGGTGTTGCATTTCCAGGGGCCAAATCAAAGCTCAAGGTCCAAAAACTCCTGAAACATGGAGATTTCTGGAGCCAGCTCAACATTTTATAGCTAGGACCCATTTCCAATAATTAGTACTGTTGTCTTTAAATATCAATGGAAGTCATGATGGTTTATCATTTGCAGCTGGACATGCATGAGTACCCTTCTAGCTGGTCTGGTGCTCCCAAAGAACAGATAATTAAGAACAAGGAAAACAGACTCCAAGCAAACACCAAATTAAAAGTCCAAATGCAAAACGTGTAGTAATTGCAATAGTAACAGTGGTGATGACAGCAACGATCTTTTCTAGCCTCACAGATTTGTGTATAAAAATGTTGGTAAAAGGTGCAGAGCTGGAAACAAATAACTTTACCTCAGCCTTTCTATTGCAAAAACATAATAAAGTGCAAGCCAAGAAGTAAATTCATTGCGAGTCATATTAAAGGTTTTGGACCAAAGTGAAGCTGTTACAAACTACATCTGTAAAAATTGTGTAATTATTATGGGTGGGTAAAATCTGGCAAGAATTATTTTCTTAAGTAAAGCGTAAAAGAGAACAGATGTGCTGTAACTGACACATTTATTTTTTGCCAGTTTCCCTAATTCTGTACAAAAAGTTGATCTCATTTATCATATTATTCAATGGATTTCAAATTAGCGAGGCAATGGTGACTTTTTTCACTGCCCCAGTTTTAATGCCTGGGAAAAGAAGGGGGGTGGGGAGGGCTGTCTCACAGAAAGAAAAATTAATTTGTTTTATTGGGCACTGAAAACCCAAGTCTTTTGTCAAACAGAGAAGAAAACATATATTTGGAGGGAGAGCTAGGTCACTAATTAAATGTCAAGGTCTGCTAAAATCAAAAGGTAGGAGGGGTGGGTGACAATGAAATCTAAGTAGAAAACCATAAATGTAAAGAAACACCACTATTTCTGGGCTGGGGTGGAATGAGAAAAATGGCCAGAGATAGGCAGCCCGAGTCTGGAAGTAATTATGGCCAAGTGAAGACAACTGAATTCCATATTACTTTGGTGGATGTCTGTAAAGGCAGTTTGGGGAGGTATTTTGGTAAGGTTTACTTTTTGGAGCTTAGCAACATAAATTTGTTGTCACTGAACTATTAAATAAAATAGACACATGTTGGCAAAGAGTGCACAGCCAAGGGATGGAACTGATTAAGGGACAGCCTATGAAATAATAGCTTAAATGGGCCCACTGCAGGATTTTAATATCCCATGACAACACTCAATTGTCAAATTCTGCTGTAGTGTCCAGGATGCTACTAAAATTAAGCCAGAAATTCCTAGATTTATTCTATTTTACTTTTTTTTTTTTTTTTTTACAGCAAAGAACAGGAAATGCCAGTAAGCTGCAAGAATCTGAGCAAGAAACAAGAAACTGGGAAGAAAAGAGGATGGTCTAAAATTTTATGAGATTTCTGCCATAAAATCTATAACAAATGTCTTTCACCTACACACGATAAAGAGGCAATGTGGGATTTTAATTGGACTTTTGGCTTTTCTTCATTTGATTTAAACCTAGGTAGAATTTCAAACAATAACACTGGAACACCTGGTTAACACGTTAGATGATATGTATAGTTGTAAATTGTGGTTTTAATAGGAGCTCACTGGGGAATTGCAAAGGGTCCCATTGTTCGGCTTGGCAGATATTAAAAAAAGTTCATGAACTACTGGGATTTAAAACCCACTCACATGATTTTAATATTACTCCAGTAATGTAATTTGATAATTTGACCAAACTTGTGGCCAATTTGTGGACAGAGAATCCAATGGTCACATTGCGTGATTAAAGTGCCCGGATACAGGGGTGAGCATAACGCCCGTTCTAATTTATTGCAATGGAGCAAGCTGGAGAACAGCAACAGTTACTGAAATTTGATAACCATCATATTACATGGGCATAATCAAAGAAACACACAGGGGAAGTCTGCTTCCAAGAACAAACACAGCCCACAAATACTCTACGTGTTTCTCTGCTGTGAGAACAACCCAGAGTAAACCTTTCTGGCAAGTAAAGTTCTTCTTCCTTTCCAGTTCAAGAACAAGGACTCATCAGGCTTAAAAGAGACCAGACACTTGAAATGATTTTTTTAAAAGGTTTTTAAGAATAGGTCTATTTGGGCTGTCTGAGTTTACCTTCTGACTTTAGGCCTCCTGCAAGGTCAATGGAGAGAAGAGGAGTGCCAAAGTGGAAGGGCCATTAACGGATTTAGTTTGGATCAGGAGTGTATATTTGGAGGAAATCATGCAGTCAGTCTTACTGCTCTGTGTTTCAAATTGCAGGGAGGTGTTGGAAAGCATGAGCTTGAGACAATTCAACCTGCAAAAGCCCCTGGGACCTGACCAGCTGACCTATCCTATAGCTCTACCCTCCCCCAAAAGTGGACCAGATCAGGTTGATGTCAATCATAGGATGATGTCATCTAGTTGACTACCAGGTGGGTAAAATAAAGCATGGATGATGGGCTGAGCACCATGGTTGGTGCTGTGCCTCTTGGCCAGGACCAAGTGTGGGGTTGTGGACACATCCTGGGACAGTTCTGCTGGACATCATCACCCATGGCTTGGCGTAGCGCTGAAGCACACTCACTGCATGTCTCTCATTGACACTCAGCTCCATATGCTTCAGGCCTGGGCCAACCCCAAAGTGCTGCAGCATGTGGCTGAGGGCACCCAATGAAACTCAGCCCCAAGCCTGGGAAGAGGAACCACTGGCAGTGGCAATGGCAGGAGTGCTTCATTACTAGTGGAGCATCAAATCAGGAAATGAGGGGATGGGGTTCTTAGCACTCTGGGAAGTGTCTTCCCATCCTGGGAAGCTTCTCCTACTCCAGAGCAGTTCACTCTTGACCTTGCCTCTGCTCCCAGTTTAAACACCAAAGTTAGCAAGCTGAATTCATACTGTGAGTATCTCCCCCTCAATTCTAGAGTTCATGCTGAAGAGACCTTGGCTGAAGAGACATCTTTAAAATCTCACAACTTGTCTATTTTTCTGGAGTATTTTGTCCTTCCATGCACAGTAGGAAAGTTTTCCTCTGCTTTTCACTTTCCTGATTGTCAGTTCACGTGCTTCCAGCTCCAGCTCTCTACTCTGTTCCCTTTGTCGTATCTGCTTTAGTTTAACTAGGTATCTGTCCTTAGTTTCTACTCATCTTTGTTGAGTTTCTTGAGCAAGGTAAAGTAATAACCCTAACCCAAAAACTTTTCCCATGTCTCCTTTTCTCTTTACACTCCTGCTGTAACCATACACCTTGCTTTCCTCCTCCTTTTTCCGACTTAGAAATCTTTCATAGATAACAAGACCTCCCCTAGGCCCTGATTCAGCAGAGCGCTTAAGCATGTGCTTAACTTTAAATACCTTTGTAAAAGCTTTTGCTGAATCAGGATCTTAGCATTTCTCCTCATCTAACTGCTGTTCTCCCATGGTTATTTCAGTATTTGCTTACAGGAAAATCTGAGCACAGAGTTCATGGGTGTTGTCAGCAGGTTTTTTTGCCCCATCCAGCTGAAGTATTTAGATGCACTCAGCATAAGAGTGAGGCAAACGGCATGCAGAAGGTAATCCGATGCCCAGCAGGCTCTACCCTCTGATTTTTATCCATAGAAAAAGTTTTGAATACTGCTACTGTTGGGTCATTTCCACCAATGACTTGTAGTGGTAAGGATGAGAAACCTTCTGGGCATCAAAAAATGTATAGTGGTTCATCTCAGTTTCCACTAAGAGACTGATATCCAAATACCAGCCGTAATCAACCGCTTGATTTTTACAGATTTAGTCCAAATGGCTGAGAGATTGCTATGCAGCCATATGTATCTTTTCCCTAATAGCTGCTAAGTACACTTATTTTTAAAGAAGAGGTTATTGTCCTTAATAAACTGTTGATACGTCAATGTTTAATTCCCTTTGCCAGGAGGCAGCGAGGTAATGAGTCTGCGATTCATTCTAAAAGATATCATGGTGTAGGGCAAACACGACTGTACTTATTTATTGCAGCCAGAGTCAGCTGTAGTCCATATCAATCCTGACAATCCCTTCAGTTTGAATCTTTTTCGTAATACTCTGTTTATATACTTCAAATTTTACTTTCAAACTGCAGTTGCACATAAAGTTTTAGAGCTGCAAGGTGCGTTGCAGTCGTAGTGAGATTTGAGGCTTTCTCCCTCCTTCTTGTGAGCATGAGGAGGTCTGATCCTGTGAGAAGGGCTTCCTGAGGCTTTTCCTGATGGCTAGTGGTGTATTTAGAAGCCAAAATTGTAAGAAAAATAATGCAATGAAATGCAGATGGAAAGACATAACACTTGGCCAGATTGGACTCCCATGGTCATTGCCAACTGCACTACGTGATATACAAGAGCTGTAAAATTTAGAGCAGGAGAAAAGAGTTCCATTATATTTAGTATTTCTTTCCTGCTTCACCATGCAGGGATTTACATAGTTTCCCATTCCATGTATTGCCTTTCCTTGCTCTATACTGAAGAACTAAATGGCTTAGGGGCAACTGAGACTACAGAAGTGTTGGCCGTAACTTAATGTTTGTGAGCAAAGCTGGTAAAGCAGGGAGCTTGTGTGTAGGTCTTTGTGAACACACCTTAGCAAACTGGAATATACAGGGCAAACACAAAGCACCTGAATGATATTGGATGTTTTTTTCTTTATTTCCTCTCCATTTGTGCATGTTCAAGTTAAGTAAGGGACAGACCAAAGAATTTCTACACCCCCTGCAGTAGCTTGATGAACTGTAAATTATGTTTGAAGCTTTATTCTGGCTCAGACGGGAGAGGAAGTTGATGTTTTCTAAAGGGCCATATCATAGAAAAAAGAGAACAGACACCTTCTTATAGGATCTAGTACCTGTCTAGGTTGAATATACATTTTGGGGTAAAATATAAAAACGTATTAAAAACTCTCTGTAAGTCCCACTTGGGCTTTGCTGTGTAATGTGAACTGCTCAACTGATGATGGTGAGGCTGGGAGTGTTTGGTGTCCATTAAACCACTGTTATCAAAATATGGTGTAACTTTACCTCTATAACATTAATCTCTCTCTTTCTCTCCAGTCTACAGCTTTTTAGAGACTAGAAAGTGTTTTCTTTATTTTTGAAAATCACTTAACACATTCAGGATTTAATTAGAAGTAAATAATAGTTATTAGAAGAAGGCAATCTCTCCCAAATGCTAGGGAAGTTTGGGATTAGGCTGAAATGTACCATTTAACACCATAGGCCATTCCACAGTGCTGAGCTGTGAACCGAAGTTTAGAAAAATAAACAAATTCCTCCTTATATGCTGAAGGCTCAATACCGACCTAATGGCTCTGTGGCAAGGGAAGGTCATCCCAATAAGTGCATATGAATTAGTCTGTGTTTATACGGATGTGAGGAGATCTGCATGTTGGCCATGCAGACGCAAAATTGTCCCCAGTAGTTTAGGGATGTTACTGAGAAAAGGCTTGTTTAAATACTTCATGTGCTAGAAAGAGGAGTGGAAGGATCAAGAAGATTTGATTTAATGAAATACACTATCACTTTCAGTTTATACCAAACCAGCATGGAGAAAAACCTGACCTTCTAAGAGATCCAAGCCAAAGCAAGCCAAATTAATCTCAAGCAGACCCAATATAATGTGGTGAATCCTATTGAATGCTGGAGCCCTGATGGCCTGTGTGAACCCCCTGGAGAATGCCAGCAGTAGCCCAAATGTCCATTCTTCCAGGTTCACCATTGCTAATGCACGCACACTGAGCACACAGTGCTGGTGCTGGAAGACGGCAGGGTCTCTGAAGGCCCAGCCTGGAATCTTTAGCAAACCCCATGTGTCTTTCATTCATTTCAATAGGAAACATCATGGGACTCGTGAGATTCCATTCATTTTTTCAAGCAGTTGTACTAAATGTGTCTGATTAAACACCGCATGCAGCACGATGCGTGCTCTGGAAAGAAAGTTTCCTCTTCACAGCAAACCATGCAATTTAATAACTCTCAGGAACTAGTTAAGAGAAGAGGATTAATTGGGATATTCCTTATTGTGGGTAATATTAGCTTATATTTTATGACTGGTGAAAAATGACATGCTGTCGAGTCATGTAAACATTGTGTGTTTAGTTCCTGTACACCAGTAAATAGCAGCTGAACCGGTACTATTAAATGTTCAATTTAAACACATACCCAGATACCTCTCCTCGTCTAAATCAACAGTTTCCCTCCAGAGTGATGTCAATAGACTGCTGCACATGGTACTTTCTTTTTTTTAATAATATCTTCATTTTAATGTGGATATTGCCTTTTCACCTGGGAGCAGGGCTCTATTGAAATTCTAATGGGAGAGCGTATTCTTTAACATGAGAATACCGAGGGCCCGCGTAGACGCGGAGCAGAATGAGAGATGGAGCATTAACTGATTTTTCTCCCTCCAGAAGAGGGTCAGGCTTGCAGGGTTTTTCCCTTCTTATTTGCCTTCAGTTTCATAGCAACAATAATTTTAAACTTTATATTCAGCAGAGGAAAAAGGAATCCAAATGCACCTGAATTACTGTACAGTACGAGGGAATTTAATTAAGAATATACACATTAGAATTTCAGTGGGAGCGCCTATTTAATGTTACTTTATTAAGCCTTCTATCAAACCCTTTTTTATGTATATCAGTTGATATACAATTAATCTGCTCTCTTGTGAGAAAAAAATAGCACCTGAGGTGGATGAAAAGTGTCAGATTATAATAATTATAAGCAGCTGTTCACTTGGAATCACCTCTGGCCTACATGGGGGATGCTGTGAGCTACCACTTCTCACAACAGACCACCTCATTAGACTTGACCTTCCCAGCTGGGTATTTCATTTGTGTTTTTTTAATAGGTTTGTATACTGCAAATCGCAGCCCCTCACTAAGGCTGGCTCTTTGTTGCTGTAACAAAAGGGAGCAATGCAACTTCACAAAAAAATGCTGCTTCTGGGTATGCCGGCGCAATGCCGCCAGTGGAATAGGTGACTCCCTGGGATGGGACTGGGAATGCAGAGCGCATCATTGCTGGCTTGCTTGGGGTAAATGCATTTTTCTTAACTTTTGTGCAGATCTGTTCTACTCCAAGTGTTAAAAAAGAAATGTTTGTGCAGTTCTTCTTGCAGTGACGTTTGGCATCCCAAAGTCCAGCATCAAACAGCACTGAGGTGCTCAAGACTGAAAACTGCATAGAATCATAGAATCACAGAGCCATAGAATGGTTTGTATTGGAAGAGACCTTAAAGCTCATCCAGCTCCAACCCCTGCCACGGGCAGGGACCCCTTCCACTGGAGCAGCTTGCTC